>JAQJVL010000052.1:1053894-1219652 GCA_035578905.1 Stictocephala bisonia
TTTACGTCCAGTTGGTTTAAGGTAGGACAGGACATAATGCAGTAAAGAAATTCGTCGATTCATTCCATCCCTTCTATATGAATTAGTCATCTCGGTCAGACATAATCAATAAACCATTTCGGCCTTCGAACTTGTATATTCCTCCCCAAACCACGTAATGGACTGAACTTTCCTGTCGTGTTTGGGAAACATTGTACACCCTCGCAAGATTGTTCAACTTGGGCAAAACATTTTATATTCAAATATAACCCAAAATAACTCATTTATAATATTGAACCCTCTATTATATCTCTATTTCATCTCTAATTCATTGTATTACTTGATTATTATTTATATTAAATTTATAATTGCTAATATTTTATTTATGGAATTATTGATATTATGTAAACAGTTGTATGGAATGGATAGGCTACAATTAAATCTAATTAATTAAATGTAATTAAAATCTAATGGAGAATAAGCCCCTAATAATGGAGTTATTAGCACTTCCGTGTCATTATGGGCGGGAGGGGATTGTTCTGCCCAACAATTAGGCTGGTTAATTCTATACAAGCGAAATAGTCAATACGGGCCGAACTCACTGAGCGATTGTACAGGCTAGAAGTGGCAAAATTGAGCGACTCAAAGAAAGCAGCGTTTCTATAGTGAAAATTCTATTTCTCTGAGCTCACAGGAAAATGATATGTCGAATCCTACCATCCGTTTTGTAGTTTATTGGAAAGTAAATGCAATGGGCTTAGCCAGAAAGTTAACAGTTACATGTCACTAATGTCTGTTTGCCACTCAGTGATACATAGTCCCCAATAATGGGTTGAGTCATGTTCCTTATTTACAAAAAGTATCTATGTCTTGAGAATGGTATTGTCTTCTTTGTTTGTCCCTATTTTATAATTAATTGTACACAAACCATCAACAAATCTAAATTTTGTTTTTTTGTTCTGGTATTTTGTCAGGGACCAATAAAACATTGTTGCTCGACTGTGTTATTAATAAAAAAATAAATAAATAAAAAAATGAACATGTGTGTCTTTTTGTCCACAATACATTACTGCACCTTTCATCCGATCGTAATGAAACTTTGAGAAAAGTTATGTTGTACTGAGTATTCTGGAGAGGTTTGGCGTCGCTTTACGTAGGCTCCGCCTCACTGGCCTTTAAAATATCAATGGTATTCTAATGAAGTTATTTTATTTATAGAGATAAATCATCAGCTGTTAGATAAAAGCAAATGAAATGAAGATTTGGAAAAGGCCATTTATTGTAAATATAAATAATTTCTTTTAAATGAAATATTCCTTTAAAATAATTTCTCCAATAAAGGACTCGCAGAAGAAAAGACCAAATACTGCTTAGACTTATTGAAATTTATCATTAAAACCCCTTATCAAAAATGATCATATGTATTTATTTAGATCTTTTCCGTTAATTAACTACCACTTCTTATTTTGTTTCCGTTAATTCACTACAGTTTGATAAATATTCTATTGCTCTAAAAACTATTCCCCAATGATTTTTACGTCCAATGTGTTATTCCTTATTCGCTAGGAATCTGATATCGCTGGCCTTATCTAATCACGGAGAGCGCATTCCGCAGTAAGTCAATCATTGGATTTACCAGTTTGTGACCAACTTAAGTAGCCACCTAACCTAACCTGACCTAACCTAACTGTATTTGCTATAAAAAAAACTCGGCCCTGCGGGCCTCACCAGGGGGCAAGCCCCCTGGACCCCCGGATCTTTTTGCTTAGAGCCTACGGCTAAAATTCAAGAAACATGGAACATGCTTTAGCTCTTGGCTGCTACTTGGTAATAGATCACGGATGCTACCCGGTAATAGATCACGGCTGCTACTTGGTAATAGATCACGGCTGCTACCCGGTGGCTCCTTTTTAATAATTTCTGCAAATGTATTTCTCCGAAAACAACGAATTTTAGATTTCATGTAAGGAATTACAAAACAAGAGTTGTCATGGAAACTAAAGATGTACTTTGATGAACGCTTGCAAATAAAATCATTATTGAAGTCAACACTGATATGTCATTGTGTTTTCATGGTTACGCGTCACCTTCCCGCGTCACCCTCCCGCGTAACGTAACGTTTTCAGACAGTTAGGTCAAGACTAAAGCATGTTCCATGCTAATTAGTGGTAGTGAATTAACGGAAAAGGTCCGTTTATTTCTTATCAAAGTACAGGTAACTAGGTAGTGTTGTACAACATTTTTAATAATTACATTTTCCGGTAGTATTAAGCCTAGAGTGCCACTTTGAAGTTCATGTAACGAACATGTTGTTTTCATTTATTCATGAATGGTCCAGCAATGAACAGTTTCCCTGACAACATATTATATCAATCTCGTACCCATTTCTCGCGTTTGATTAAGGGAGTTGGCATAAAGAGCTAATTATATGGTATTTCTGAAATAAGCGCGCAGGTGTGGGCCAAGCGCCAACAACTTGGGTATGTAAACAACATGTGCCAGTAACTTTACATTACTCTCATGTATTCGCTCCAGTCAAACAACACAACGACATTGCAGTGACCTTCTGACTGGACTGTGGACCCCGCTAACATAGAATACAAAAATAACCGATTATTTTGGAAACACGTTTGAAAAAAAAACTTGATTGAAGAATCGCTTTTTGCTTGCCTAGGAACTCACTCATCCAACAACCCAAATGAAACATCGATGCTGTACCCATGTTCCCTATCTACATGTATAAATGTATTTTACATTACAATGCTGAGATGTCGGTGCACAAGGCCTTGGACGTGTACGTAATCCATCCACATAACTGCCGCTATTTCCTGCCCCAGCCAACGCCCACCTCCACACTTTCCACCATTTTATTGCTGTTTTACACAGATTAAAGGTCATAGTACTCAAAGACCGAACCGAAAACTGTAATATCTGGAAAGTTTTATTACTGTAATACAAATAAACCTTAATATCGTTTAACAGTTATTCAGTTTACTGTCTTAGTCTACTACTTGGTATCTCACCTTTTAGTTATTCGATAAAATAGTATGTAACGATATAAATTGATTTTCCAATTTTTAGATACTGATATCGTGAATAAAGGAGACTCACTCACTTTTTGGGTGTCCGGCTCAAAAATAAATTCTGCTTTGAGAAGTGTCGTAAATATTCACTTTACATTATTTTTAATTATTCAGTATTAAGATGCCGATCGTCAAAATATGGGCGAATATAAGGGGCGAATAAGTGTAGATGAACGAGTGTAGTCATTGTTACTAACTAAGTTCGACTGTTCCTCAGAAAGATATATTTATTAATAGCCCAATAGCCAGGGCAACTAAGGGATCTACAGCTTTACGTGGAATCCGAACCACGTAGTGTTGGTCTCATTTTCGGCTAACTGACAAGCTTGACACTCAGTTCCTTTCCCTACACAACATCTGAACCTATACTTCCATCCAACATGAACACCCTAGACTGCTTTAGTAGTGTTCACGTCGATCGCAACCATTGAGCCATATATTTATCCACATAAAATATTTGATAAATATATCCTATCCATTTAGTGGGAAGCGTACGTGAATAATTTTACTCTAAATATTTATTGTATTACAAGGAAATATTGACGAAACGTAAAAACAAAATTGGAGATAAAATTGAGTGGAATTCTGAAATGAGTCAACAAACGATTTCTATTGGAAGTTTAGCGCATAATAAATGTAAACTGTAAAATCTTGAACACTTACATAATGTAAGAGTAGAGTGAAGAGGTTTGTCAGACGAGAAGGAAATTGAGTGTCTTGACTACATCGGAAAGATTAATGTAGAGATCCCAGGGGAACAGAGGGAGGGTGGTAATGAACTTTGCGGGTGGTTAGGCTCATGTAGCAGATAAATGGGTAACGTTTATGTCAGAGGCGTATCAATAATTCACGAGCGTGGTCGCCGAGTACATGAACACGCGCCCGCACGTTGGCCAGTAACTACGGCGACAGGGCTAGCATATCCAATATTTGCTGCGTCTGTCCTTCTGATGCGTTTTGTTTTCCTTACTAGATGAAGAGCAGAGTTAATTACTTGTAACTCTTACCAAGCAAAACCAGCAACTCTTTTGTCATAAACATACACAATTCAATCACCTCTCTTCTTGTGTCAAAATGCCAACTTTATAGGGTATTGAAGCAATAAATGTTTGTAGCGACCGACCTCTAAAAACATCGTGTTTTTTCGCAATGAAATTGTGAACTTGAAGGTCAAGACGGCTTCAACGTGAGGACAGGGAACCGCGATGCTTGCACAACACCGTAAGTTGCAGTATCGGTAAAATGTACTTTTAGTGTTGTCGCAATGAAATTGTGAACTTGAAGGTCAGGACGGCTTTCACCGTGAGGACAGGGAACCGCAATGCTTGCACAGCGCCGTAAGTTGCAATATCGGTAAAATGTACTTTTAGTTTTGTCGCAATGAAATTGTGAACTTGAAGGTCAAGACGGCTTTCATCGTGAGGATAGGGAACCGCGATGCTTTCACAACACCGTAAGTTGCAATATCGGTAAAATATACTTTTAGTTTTGTCGCAATGAAATTGTGAACTTAAGGGTCAAAACGGCTTTCACCGTGAGGACAGGGTACCGCGATGCTTGCACAACACCGTAAGTTGTAATATAGGTAAAATGTAGTTCACAATTTCATTGCGACAAAACTAAAAGTATATTTTACGATATTGCAACTTACGGTGTTGTGCAAGCATCGCGGTTCCCTGTCCTCACGGTGAAAGCCGTCTTGACCTTCAAGTTCACAATTTCATTGCGACAAAACATGACGTTTTTAGAGGTCGGTCGCTACAAACATTGATTGCCTCAAGACCCTATAAAGTTGGCATTTTGACAAAAGAAGAGAGGTGATTGAATCGTGTATGTTTATGACAAAAGAGTTGCTGGTTTTGCTTGGTAAGAGTTACAAGTAATTAACTCTGCCCTTCAAGCAATTTTTGAGTGGACCTCCCGGGGTTTGAAAATGTGATCCCCTGTACTGTATACGAAACAGAGGTAACCACTAAGCTATTTAGAGGCATTTAGGTAGCAAGGTTGCAATTTATTCATTCCTCTGTTGACAACGTTATGAACTGAGGTTGTTGATTGCAGACAAGTAAATAACACACTTTGGGATGTTCACGTAATGTCTTCTTGTTTAAAACGTATTGACATCAATCTTGTTTGCTACGATAAAAAATTCTCAGAGAATGAAATTATCAAGCAATTGTAACCTACAAGCAATATAGACTAATAATTTGCTGTTCACTGATAAAAAAGTGCAAACAAAACCGTAATTAAAATCAGCATATTTTTAATTATTTAGGAACATCTTGAAACAAATTCTCGGATGATTTATGGTTGTGGATAATCTGATTACACCTTATTAGTGCCACCGAACCAGGGTAACGCCTATGTTTACTGCTAAATCTGTTAAAAATGGTTTTCTGTAAAAGTGAAAAATGACTTGTTGTATACATGATTTAAATCCAGTTAATTAGTTGTGTTAATTGAAATGAATAGTGTATAATTAATTAGTAATAGTTATGAAAACACAGTGATTAATGTAGTTAATGTTTGAATAAATTATCAATTAAGACGATATTACACATTTTCACTTTAATTAGAACACATGCTTATATATTACTAGGGGAAACTCCTGCACGCTTCGCGTGACAACCACGGCGCTCACTGCACTCGATACACCTCGGGCTTCGATCTCGGCATATGATTTTTAACTACAAATCTTATACTATAAAACGAGCAAGGAATTGTATGTATGTACCTATTTCCAGTCATTTTATTTCAAAAACGGCTCTACCGATTTTCTTCGTACTTTGTCTATATATGGTTTTCTACCTCAGGAATCCAATGGATTTGGTGACAATTTTGAGAAAACTCATTTTCTATGAGTTTTCACGATTCCAAGTATTGGGTGGGCGGGTGGGTCAATACCACTGTTTAATGTTTACTATTTACTATTTCAACATGTGAGTTATGATTTCAATTTATTTTTTTAAATAACACATGTTTTTCTGAATCTGTTAAAATGTAAACAAACCAAATATTATTGTATTTTTCTTACCTATGTCTAATATACACAATTCAGTTATTCTCGAACTTTATTTCATTTTTATTATAATTTCTTCGAGCCGGATTACAGCAAGCAAGATAAATTTACAGTTCATTGATAACTTCAGTTCAGTGTATTTTAACTTTTTCTTAGATGCTAGGCGGACGTCCTCCAAAACGACGCAAGTTTAATTTTAATAAAAATGAACCACCAATACCGAATTTTAATGAATCCCAAGATACTGAAACATGCTATGAAGCTGAAATTGAAAATACAGATCTTGATTCAAACAATGAAACAAATCTTATGACTTGTAATAATAATACTTTGCAAACAACTTCTACAAATAATTCTGGAAATACCTTACAAACTTCTAGCAACTTTCTTTATTACGATTTGCCATCAACCTCGGGGGTAACACCGAGGTTGATGGCAAATCGTAATTAAGAAAGTTGCTAGAAGTTTGTAAGGTATTTCCAGAATTATTTGTAGAAGTTGTTTGCAAAGTATTATTACAAGTCATAAGATTTGTTTCATTGTTTGAATCAAGATCTGTATTTTCAATTTCAGCTTCATAGCATGTTTCAGTATCTTGGGATTCATTTAAATACTGTATTGGAAGTCAGCGATTAGATGATATGAACCCGATCGGAGATCGGCTTTCCTGGTACTAGTATATTAACTGTATAACGTAAAATCACAATATTACATTTATTTACAGTATCTCACTCACACTACTTGTGTTGCTAAATATTTATTAGCAATCCAATCTAAGGTATGGCCGGCGAGCTATGACTCCTGAAGGATTAGGTAGCCCTCACTACCTCACACACATACTCTCAGGAGCGGCAAACGACCTCGCCCCACCCCTACCACAAATCACTCACTATAATTCTACTACAACATTGCAACTTTTTTAATCTTCCATTTTTCTCTTCTTATATTGTTATTTTTGTGATATGCGTGAAAATCTGAGAAAAATGATAGTGTAAAACATAAATATCGTATTAAAATAATTAAATAATATGTTAACAAACATTAAATGTTATACTTAAAAATCTTGTAGTTATTTCAAATTTAGTCTTGTCATAATCACAATTTTACGTAGATTACAAAAACGTTACTTAAAAAAAAAACGAAAAAGTAGATAGTATAAATATGATAATTTCGATTAGACATCCCAGTTGCAAATTATATATTTATTTATTTATTTATTTTTATTTATTTATTTATTTATAAACGGTAATCACCATTTTTACATTTATCATACAGAGAAAAAAATACAACAAGGCAATATGCAAAAACTAGCCTACTTATTAAAATTGCAATTCAAACTTAAGAGTATTACTCAACAAACCATGCCATCAAACAAAACTAAAGCAGAACCAACAAAAGTATGGTTTATGTTACCACATAATAATAAGGAATTTGCAAACACATAACTTATTTCATATACTAAACTTAGATCTTATTTTATAAATAGTACCATGCTAGAGCAAACTCTACATAAACTACAATAATAATAAATAACATCATACAATTTACACAAGATTAATGAATAACGAAAAGATAATAAATATTAATACAAGAATAATAGATAGAGCAACATTTAACATCAAATTATTAACTACTTATTAAGATTGGACAGGTGGCCGAGAAAGGTTGACAAGGCGGTGTGTGTGCGTGCGTTGGTGGAGGGTCGCTTAATCCCTCAGGGGCCATACATAACCAAACGGCCAGTGTATAAAGCCTATTTCAAAGGTGTTCATTTAATTTATTTTTGTTTAATTATATTTTAAATAGGTTACTTATAATTTAGATAATTATAATTTTAAGGGACCTGCCTTCAAATATTTATCCTTACTTTCATTGACGGTTTATTTACATGTTACTGCTTATACAATTTTAAATATATATGTGCTATTATGATGCAAGGTGGCGGAGTGGTGTGGCGTTTCCCTCCGCTGCTGAAACCCACACATGTGCTAAATATAACACGCAGGTCATTTTCTGTCCGACCCATTTAGTATGTAGTCAAACAGTAATTTTAAATTGCAATAGTATAAGAATGCGGAGTTTTTGCTCCACGTAGTTGAGGGAAAGTGACGAGAATCTCTGCAGCTGGAGTCCTGGAGAAAGCAGAAACTGAGACTGACATGACATGCATTATGTTTTTATCCAGTGTCATAGAGACACAGATGTTTTTATTGGCTGTAACCTCTGACGATATATAAAGAATATAAAACAACCATAGCCTATAAACTACTCATGACATTTATGTACTGTGTGGGTGTTTTCTGCAACTGGAAACCAGCTGAAATACGCGAAAGCAGAAACTGAGACCGACGCATTATGTCCTTATACAATGTCATACAGACAGACGTCTTCTCACGATCTATACAGAATATTCACAAAAAAACTAAATCAGAAAGGAGTCAGGTGGCTACTCTGTTACCAGACTGATTGATCTGGTATTGTTTAGACAAGGCACGAATGTTTTCAGTTCGCATAGTAGATAAATCACCCGTTTCTCTATTGCCTCTTAGGAACCTGATCTACACACACGATCTTATGAATGTGTAGCCCAACATCCAGTTGTATCTCTTGACCGCCATCCCACCTAACAAATTCTACAAACAACCTTACGAATAAGAATCATTTACTGTCATAAAACATAATAATTATGGAGGGCAACAGTCATAATTATTATGGTATCATTACGAGGTCGGTGATACATCAAACCTCGCTACAAGAGTGACTTGTCTTGACCCAGTGTCCAGGTAGGCTAAGAAGGTAGGTCCGCATGTCTGAATAAGGGTTGGACAGTGGATAGGACATTATCTGCACTTATATAGTTACTGTTTATTTTTTCATAAGTAACTTAGTGATGCGGGCCTTAAGAATCTGCAGAGGCTATCGGAGGCTGTCGGCCATGTTTGTTTTAATCCCATAAGAACAACGTTATTTTCGAACCGGACGTAAGATAACGTGTATCCAAACTAAACCGTTATTTTTAACGGATTTTTTCCAAACAAATTGCATTTGATCAAGAATGAAATTGTGCGTTGGAATTTCTTTGCAAATTCTTAATTAATTTTATAGAGAAAAATATAAAACATATTTGGTTTCCAGTTTTTATTTTCACCTATTTTTCAAAACTAGGCGTATGTTTTCGAAATATGAAAAGCAAACCCAATGTGCAATATGATAACGTTTAAAATGACACCTCATACACAACTTTTGGTCAATAAATAACGAAGAAATATGGATTCGCAAATAACATTGTTCTTATGGGATTAAAACCAACATGGCCGATAACCTCTGCAGATCCTCAATAGAATACCCATAGTTTCAAAGTTTTATCATACTTTTTGCTATAGAAAAATCGGGTTTGCCGGTGAGTGCATTTATGTGTGCGATGCCTTGCAGTTTTGCAGGTCCGTGCAGTGCAGTGTCTAGTGTGCGCGATCCCTTTGTAAAAGGTGCAGTACTATAGGCTAAGTATTCACTAAGATGCACTTGGTCAACACTCAAGTGGTCAGTGTATATTAAGTGGTGTAGTGGCACTTAACTGTTTCACGATCTCCTTGTTTCTAGGTATATTGTCAATAAAATAGTTATGCTTTATAAGCAACTAACCTTTTATAATTAGAAAAAAAATCTAAACTAGTGCTAAAATGAGAATGAGATCCGGACTATATTCTCTTTACGTAAATGGAACCACAGATAAATACACATTGTAATGGTCGGTTGTAATGTATATTCTTGGTGGTTATTATGCATATAAAACATCTCTATGATTTTTTGTAAACAATATTTGACCAAGTTAAAAATTAAATGATGATAGTACATTTTGTGGTATGATTATTAAAATTCTTACGAGACTATTGGAGTACTTAGGGCGAGTAGGAGAGAGCCGAATGGTTGCTGTCGGAGGCGAGTCCAAGGACTGCCATCACGCCACAACCGAATTTAATACTACCTTCAGAAATTTTAGAATGTCTGCAACACAAATAAATGCTGTTTTCCATCTGCGATCGGCAAATATTAAACGAGCGCTTTGTATGTGAAATTTATCGACAATTTCCCGCTCACCGCCTCTGGCCATCGACGTCAGTCAGCTCTCTGCACTGAATTTTCTAAACTCCCAGGGAGGTGCATGCATACGTTCTGGAACATAACTATGCGTGCGCCAAAGGTACATAAAAAAGGATTATGCCTATATTGAAATACAAACTAATGGCAATTAGGCCGATTTAGAACAGGGGCCTTGTCGATTTGTTGGCCGAAAGCCGGAAAAATTGCGAAAATGAAGAAAAACGGAAAATATAGAATATTTTTGTGAATATAGCAATGTGGGTACTCAAATCATGCGAAAATTTGTCTTGGCAATGTGAGTTTTGCAACCATTATTGTACTATAGCGCCGAAAATTTTCCCGTTTCTGTAAGGTTATGTTTTGTTAAGGCTACGTTGAGTATTGATAGGTTAGGTTAACTTAGATTTGGATTTGTAAAGTTAGATTAGTTTTTATTATGTTAGGTTTTGAGATGTTAGGCTGTTTTGATTAAGTTAGGTTTTGAGATGTAGACTGGTTCTTTAAATTAGATTGTGCTAACCTAATCTAATAAAACGAACTTAACCTAACCAAACCTACATAACCTATCCAAACCTAACAACCTAATCTAAAATACCCAACCTAGACCATTTCCTCTCTCCTTCCAAGATGTGGAGAGAGAAAATGACAAATGTGTCATTAAATAATGAGACTCATTTACGAACAAGGGAGAGACAGGGAGACAATGGACAATCCTTTATGAATGTTGAGAGGGACGGGGAAGTAATTTAGCTGTGGGGAGACGGCCGGAACAATGAAATGCGAATCACAACTTCCTCAATATTGTCAGCTCTCTCTCTCACTATGTACAGAGAGACAATGGACAATCCCTTATGAATGTTGAGAGGGATGGGGGAAGTAATTTAGCTGTGGGAGATGGCTGGAACAATGAAATGGGCATAACTGTCTCAAATCGTCAGCACCCTCTCAATATGTACAGGAAGACAATGGGCTGTCCTTTATGAATGTTTAGAGGGATGGGGGAAGTAATTTAGTTGTGGGGAGATGGCTAGAACAACGAAATGGGAATAATAACTTCCTCAATATCGTTAGGGCTCTCTCTCAATATGTACAGGGAGTCAATAGACGGTCCTTTATGATTGTTGAGAGGGATGGGGGAAGTAATTTAGTTGTGGGGAGATGGCTAGAACAACGAAATGGGAATAATAACTTCCTCAATATCGTTAGGGCTCTCTCTCAATATGTACAGGGAGTCAATAGACGGTCCTTTATGATTGTTGAGAGGGATGGGGGAAGTAATTTAGTTGTGGGGAGATGGCTAGAACAACGAAATGGGAATAATAACTTCCTCAATATCGTTAGGGCTCTCTCTCAATATGTACAGGGAGTCAATAGACGGTCCTTTATGAATGTTGAGAGGGATGGGGGAAGTAATTTATCTGTGGGAGACGGCTGGAACAACGAAGTGGGAATCACAACTTCCTCAATATCGTTAGGGCTCTCTCTCAGTATGTACAGGGAGTCAATGGACGGTCCTTTATGACTGTTGATAAGGATGGGGGAAGTAATTTAGTTGTGCGGAGATGGCTGAAACTACGAAATTGGAACCACAACTTCCTCAATATATGCAACGCTTTTTAGGGAGACAATGGATGGTCCTTTTTGAATGTTAAGAGGGATGGGGGAAATAAGCTGTGGAGAGATGGCTGGATCAATGATATGGGAATCACAACTTCCTCAATATCGTCAGCGCTTTCTCTCAATTTCTACACAAAGACAGTGGACGGTCCTTTATGAATGTTGATAGGGATTGGGGAAGTAATTTAGTTGTGGAAATATAGCCGGAAAAATGAAATGGGAATCACAACTTCCTCAATATTGTCAGCTCTCTCTCACTATGCACAGGGAAACAAAGGTAATCCTGGAATAGTGATGGGAGAAGTGAGGGGCAAATTAATTTATTTGTGTAGATTGCTGGAAAAAAATACAGGATTCATAACTTCATCAATACAGTCAGCTATCAAACTACTCTTGCGCCCACCGTTACATACCGTACCGTATACTATCCTTCCACCTACCGTTACATACGACTCCAAACTACCTTTCCACCAAGCGTTACGTACGAATCCAAACGAATCTACCTTACGCCCACCGTACATAGACATAAAACAACCCTTGTACCCAACTTTACATACGACACCTATCTACCCTTTCACCCACCGTTACATAAGATCACTCTGAAACTTCACTTCCCCCACCGTTACAAACAACACCAAACTATGCTACACCCATCTAGACAGAGATAATTCATGTGTCGTAGACAGCTGGTATAAGCTAAAGGGAAGTTCCATAGGTAATCTGTTATTTAGCTGAATTCTCCATTGCGGCTTCTTTGTGCAGACGTAGGATGTTCACGGAAGGAAGGACGAAGCCGCCCAACCTCGACGTCCTTCCCCTCGCCACCTGTCATGGCCAACCATCTGGAACTAACTAATCTGGATGCTACAATTGGGAATTCGCCTTTTTTACTTTATTATGAAAAATAATAATTAGAACAAGACAATATGTTGCTTAATGGAAACATTTACAATTTATTACGATATGTTCTCCCAAGGCCAAGTTCGGAAAAAATATATATCATATAATGTACTCGTATTTACTCAGTCTAACTCTGGAAGTTTTTGTTGGATGTTCAAGAAACTATGAAGTGCGATGACAATGAACATGTTGTCTGAAGGGCACCTCTGGATGAGTGTATGAGTGTGTATGAGTGATCACGTATGTGTGTATTCATTATTCATTCATAAGACGCCTATCGATATATGGGCAAATGAGAGTGCTGAGTGTGCGTGGAATT
This sequence comes from Stictocephala bisonia, assembly GCA_035578905.1. NCBI lineage: Eukaryota > Metazoa > Arthropoda > Insecta > Hemiptera > Membracidae > Stictocephala > Stictocephala bisonia. Next base: position 1,066,913 of record JAQJVL010000052.1, read on the forward strand.
CGAACCACTTAGTGTTGGTCTGACAAGCTTGACACTCAGTTCTCCTCCCTACACAACTTCCGAACTTTGACTGCCATCGAACGTGTGAATGATGTATGTATGCCCCAGTGTATAACTTTAAAAATAACCTAACTTTCTTACATCTCTTTTTCTATTTAGGTTTTAGTAACTATATTTCCAAAAATGATTCAAGCGATTGCCCTTGTTAGTTCAGCTAATTTTTTTATTTTCTTTCATATGGCCCCCTGTAAAAAAAATGTTTAAAAAATTGTTGGTGTCTGTCCGTGTGTGCGTGTGCGCGTGCGTGCGTGTGTGCACTTCGCTGGAGAACAAACAGATCGGTCAATTTTTATGAAATTTGGTGTGTAGGCCTATGTGTTATTTAGCATATATCTCCAGACTATTTTTTCACTTTTTTGAAATTTTTTATTTTCATGACCAAAAAACATAAAAAATGGAATTTTCTCAAAAACTGCTTAAACGCATTTTATTATATTTTCAGGAAAAATGTGAGACAATTTAAAATATTTAAAGGGCAAAAACATAAAAAATACAAATTTTCCAGCTTTATTTTAAAGATTTTTATTAAATGTTCAGTAAAGATGCAAATTGCAACTAAAAATATTTTAGTTACCATCCCACTAAGTTGGGGCCGGAAGCCACAACTCAAGTTGTTGAAGCTTATTTACATAAAATATGTGTGTGTGTGCGTGCGTGCGTGAATTTACATAAACGGCTATGTGATTAAATGAATAGCTGTTTTTGAAGATTATTTTTGCCTATATATTTATTTAAATAAAGTAGTGTTTCTGACATAACACAGGGAAAGGGAGAAATGTTGTGCCAGTTACCTGGCACCATTTATTTCAAAAGTTGCAAAAATTTCAAAATTAGTCTTATATGGACGTGGTGTACAAAACGTACCGTGTGTAACTAACTTACCGCTACAGAGCTGTCTTTAGCGAACGACTTTATATATGTATATAAAATCAAACCAATAATTAAGTTATTTATTTATTTGATTTTTATTTATTTATTTATTTTAATTAATCAAAGCTGTTATATTACACACAGCCTTTTTAATAATATATTTGATGACAAACTATGTAACATGTATATAAACGATATTAACAGTCTAACATTATCATCAGCATCATCATCATCGTTTTTAAGAGACATTCCCTGTACAACTGTAAGGTATGCCTTTGAGGGCGGCATTCCGACAGGAGGAATCTTATCAAAGCCCCGGCACGCCAACACTGCCGACAATCTTCGCCTTTAAAATAAATCTGGCTCACCTCGACACGTCCTTGATTCTTTGTTTCGATCTTAACCTTTTTTTCTTTGTTTTTGTTTCAACAACTGTTATTTCGTATGCAGCCGTACGGGATATCCCTCTGTGATTTTGTTCCTATGTAGGGAGACAAGATGGCCACAGGAGTCGTATGCCATCTTGGTGGATTCATCTGTGTGCTTGAGGGGTTTGTTAGTGAAATATATTTTATTACGCTCATTTTAGGAAATGTGATTGCTTTTGATAATCTTCCAAGTCGCGACTGGTGATAGAGGTTCGGGCTGTCGTTTCGCACTTAGGGATGGCACCGATATATCGGAAATATCGATAGAAAGGTTTCGATATATAGATATATATTTAGTATTGATAATTTTCTTTCGATAATATTTGATATATCGATATTTTGGTACGATGTATCATATCTATATATAATGACGTTATTCTTTCTCCTCAAAATCATCGATTCGAAAAAAACACATTTAAATTGCCTTTTATGCTTACTAAACATGAATTGAAATAATAAAGTAACTTTATTTAGGTTTTTTAACTTGAGGCTAACTCAAAAAATGTAGTTTATTGTAAACCACTGGGTGGAACAGGTATATGAAGTTATATGTGAGTTGACAACGCCGACTCTATATGTGTAATTGAATGACTTATTGAATTAATTTGTTTAATTTTTAGCGTTTATAAAAAGCCTAAAGTAGGCATTTTTAAATGTGAAAAAAAAAGAAAAATAACAATGTTATTTAATTATTTCTAACGTTATTTCGAATTTTTTCATTCTATGTCACAGACCAAAACTTGTTTTGTGTAAATAAATGTAGTTAATTTTTTCATTCAGTCGGCTATTCTAAATAGTGACAGCAAACATGAGTGTATTTTTTGTCATGACATGAGAGATAGTGCATAGTTTTAAACAGATAAATCATTTTCAATTCGATATATTGGTTACCCTGTTATATCGATATTTTTCTTTCGATGTTATCGTCACATCAATGTTTGGTTTGCGGCGTATCACTCGCTCCGCACTAGTCAAACTGCCCAGCTTAACCCATTATAGATCACACATTTTTCCGTTTATTGACTGGAACGCTCATCGTTGAAATATCAACCACCTAAAATATACTTTGGATGCTCTTACAATTCATTCTTAAATAACTTTCTCTTACTTTTCTAATACAATACTACACGTATAGGGATGGTAGGAAAAGTGATTGAATAGTTCTTACCTGTAAATATTTGTACCTAGGAACTGGTTGATATTTCAACCAGTAACTGTTAAAGGCTATTTAATGGTTTAGTGGTTGAAATAATAACCACTTTTTAAAGGTATAGCTTATTAAAAACTCTTAACATAAATTTTAACTATAGTTTATTTTATTAAAATATACATATAAAGAAATTAATTTTAGCTAATAATAAAAATTATATCAGTAAATTAATCATATATATATATATATATATATATATATATATATATATATATATATATATATATATATATATATCAACATTTCCTTTAGTTGATAAATACTTTAAACTTATTTTATTACAAATAAAAGTACAATAAACTGTTAAAATTAAAGTATTACTCGTTGTTAAGTTATCAAGAATTTGTTATTTCATTATTTGCGCAAAGTTTATTTCTGCATCTTTTTACTACTGTATATTCACCACTGTTCATTGACTTTTTAATTTTTTTCCAAGTATGATTCGGTTAATACTTTTTCAAACATCCATAGTTATATTCTAATAATTATATAAATTCGGACTTCGTTATATTGTTAGAATTTCGAACTCTTATACCAAGTGTTTGGGCTGAACTATAACCATTAAGAAAGTTGTTCTTAAAAATACAAAAAAATTGAATTTTTGAAAAACACGTAATTGAATAGCTGGTATACGAGTTCTTATTTATTTAGCGATTGTGGTTAGCAGCTATTGTTTAGTTACACTGAGCTTCGTATCCTCACATAACCTAGACAAGTAAAAGAGTTATTCGGTCATATTCTGCAAGTTATTGGCGTATTGAGGAGTTCCCAATGACGCCAGTAACAACACTCTCAGTCGATTGGCCGCTCTGTTTATGACTGAAGGGGTATTGCACTCAACAAACGGTTTTAGCTCGCGGGTATCAACCTCGCCGGGTCGATTGAACAGCCCTCGAAGCCAAGTGTCATCCCGACACCGCTTACTAAGGGATAATCGCATTTCTATTTTGTTATAACATACTATAACTATACTTAATAAAGATAAATAAATAAATGGTTCCAAAGAATTGGCACAAACTTTTCCCCTTATTAAACAATAAAAAATAAAAACTGAAAGTTACCAGTTTGATTCCCAAATATGTTTTTTACTTTAGTTAGAGTTAGTTTAAGTTAGAGACATGCGATTTTTACTAAAATATTTTAAATTGTAATTTATATCTTTCTTGAAAATGTAATCATAATCGTTACAGCCGTTTTTGAGAAAATTCAATTTTTGTATTTTATTTGCCCATACGAATAAAAAAACTAAAATGTCGTAAAGTGAAAAAATGATCTGGAGATAGTATTGGCTAAATACACGTACATACCAAATTTCATAAAAATTGATCCATCCGTTTGGTCTCCAGTGAACTGCACATACACACGGACAGACATCAATTTGTTTTTTAAAAAAACACTTTTTTAGGTTAAGGGAACTCTAAAATGGATGTTTAGACCAACTTATAAAAAAATTTTCCAACGCATATGGGAGAAAGTAAAAACATACACACACAAACACAGGTTAGTTGTATTTTTTAAGAGTGCAGAGGCTGTCGGCCATGTTGGTTTTAATCTCATGAGAACAATGTTACTTGCGAATCCATATTTTTCCGTTATTTACGGACATAAAGTTGTGTATGAGGTGTCATTTAAACGTTATCATATAGCGCATTGGGTTTGCTTTTGATATTTTGAATACATACTAGTTATGAAAATTAAGTGAAAATAAAATCTTCAATCTAAACATTGTTTCTATAAAGCTAATTACGAATTTGCGAAATTCCTACGTGCAATTTCATTATTGATCAATTGCAATTTGTTTGGAAAAAATCCGTTTAAAAATAACTGTTTAGTTTGGATACGCGAGATCGTATTTCCGGTTCGAAAATAACATTGTACTTATAGGATTAAAACCAACATGGCCGACAGCCTCTGCAGAATCTTAATTGATTTTATTGTTGTAAATTGTAAACATGCATTGATAAACTTTTAAATTTTCTACGTAGATAATACAAACTTCGTCAATTTTTAGTATTTCCCAGATTAACATTGTAATCTGACGTTAAATAAATTCAATCGGGTGACAGTTGAATGAATCAATCAGATGAAACATAACCGATTCATAAATTACACCCAGCAACCAGTCACGTTGTCCTCTGAGGTGAAATGGAGTTTCGCCCAATTTTGATTTAGATGAGTTATCTGCCTGTAACGCTTTTTACCAAGGTATGTGTAGATAAGGTGGGCGTTTTACTAAAAATAATCTATAATATCTCGTTAAATTTAGCATTTTAGGGATTTCACGTATCGTTCATTTCGGAGACTGACGATAAAGCGAGTTCAAAACGTAAGTGTTTTCTTTAGCGTTACAAAACACATTATTACTCACTTAAAAATTTAATTGCAACTGAAAACCTTTACAGCCAATCAGGAATGGTTATATGAAAGATAAATAACTTAAAACAGTCTCATTAAATGATCACGTAATGTAAAAGTAATTCAGATGACTCAAACTAGACGTTGAGGTTGGCGGTGATCTGGACGTAGACTTGACGAACTTCTAGTTTGAATACAGTAGTAAACAGATGTTCAATTGTACATGATACATCTTTTAAAAACCTCTTTATCCATAGTTTTTAGGGTAGGTGATCTCAAGGAAGAAATACTTGTTTAATTTATATAAGTAATAAGATTTAATGATGTGCTCGTATGAACTCAAAAAGAAAGTGATGGTATTATCAAATCAGGCCAGCCTAAGGAGAATATATAATTTTTCCTTTTGGTAAAATATTAATTTTTTAAATTAAGAAAAAGTTTAAAAATTAGAAAAAATAAATATATGTTCGCTTGAATATATTTTATTTTCAACTGAATCAAACTATATCAACAAAAGCAAGTTAACTCGACAAAAATGTTTTTTTCTGTATATTTATTTTGTTATTCTTGTTGTGACTTGTCAATGATTAATAATACTGTCTACGGAAAACCAGCCTATTTAGGAGTAAAGAGTAGAGTATATTCCATTGATCCAGAGTGTCACGACTGGAGTTTTTCGATAATCCATAATAAGTGAGTCTTATTTGACGTAAGTACTACAATGAATTCATCTACAGTTCTCACTACAATTTCCCAATAGTTTTCTTCCATTTTCAAAAAAATCATGGTTTATATTGTAAATATAATATAAAATTAATGAATAACGAAGTAAGGAATATTTTTCTTATTTCTAAATTGAAAACCGCCCATCGCGTACAATAACAAAGAATCAATATGTACTACTCGACGTGAAGTCCCAGCTTTCCCTGTCACAGAATGTTTCCATATTTTTAAGAAATTAGTATTTTATCCAGAACTGAGAAACGTATGTTTAAGGTGTGCCATTTTTATTGTTGTATCTACCTTAGCAAGAATCAATTAAACTACTGTCATACATTCCACATGGACAAGTCACGAGCTCGACTAACCCCTACACTGTCTGTCACGAGTGTATGGGACCTTGAATGACAAGGTCAAGTGAAAGTCAGGAACGTACGTATAGGTAGGTACGAACACATTGGCCACTGGACGAAGTAAACTGACGAACATCAACTATCCAGTTCCTATGTACAGTTCTTAATTATTAAGAACAAGTATGTACCTTGGGGGGGGCATTTCCAGCGACGGTTTTAATTTGTTAATATTAAATGACAGTTTGTAGCAAAAACTGTTACGTATTCAAGGCATGATTTAAGGGTCTGCAGAGGATGTCGGCTTAGTTTGTTTTAATCCCATAAAGACAATGTTATTTTCGAACCGGACATACGAATACGATCACGCGTATACAAATTAAACAGTTATTTTTAAACGAATTTTTGCCAAACAAATTGTATTGAATAAAGAATGGAATCGCCTGTTGGAATTGCTTTGCGAATTTCTTATTAGTTTTATAGACAAAAATATAAAAAATATTAAGTTTGAAGTTTTATTTACACCTGTTTTTCAATACTAGGCGTACGTATTCAAAATATAAAAAGCAAACCCAATGCGCAATATGATAACGTTTAAAATGACACCTCAAACACAACTGTTGTTCAATAAATAACGAACAAATATAATTCCGCAAATAACATTGTTCTTATGGGATTATAACCAACTAAGGACGTGTACACAGTAACGTTGTCTATATATTTTGGAGGAGGGGTTAAAATAACACACCTAACATTCAAATATACTAAAATGTTAGGATAGATGGCAATAACTGTTTTGTATCCTTAGACCAAAGTTGCATATTGTTAGATTCAATCGGTTCAATGAACTGAACTAAAAGGTTCGTAACAACATTGAATTATAAAATAACTATATTTATTTATATTTTGTCAGAGTGCCGTGACTCGTACTGATGCAATACGAGACCATGACTGTGCAGCAGATATTGCCTATACATAGAGTAATGCGGCGTTTATATTTTCATGGCATAGTTTGTCGTACATTTTTAACGAAGTGTCACGAGTGTATGTTATTAGACTGTGGTTATAGATTATAGAGAGAGTAATTTTTATTGATTCAGTGGACGTTGTGTTTGGGATTTAAATATAAAAAAAAGCTAATGCATGTCGGTCTGTGTGTCTGGAATCATCAGTAGTTAAATGAAATAAATTAAACTTAAAATTTTGAAACAGGCTAAGTACATAACATTGGGATTTTATATTTAGACTGTAAATAAGTTGCAATTCAAGTGCACCTAAGTTATATAAATTTAGACAACACATTGAGGTTTATACAAGTGAGGCACTCTTAATAATTTAAATTTTATCATTTTACATAATAGAATTTAATCACTAATATTTGTAGCCATAGTCACATGCCGAGGCCTAACTCTAAGTATTAGAGTTAGTTCCAAACTCTTGAGATGTTGTAGATTTTCTTAAATTGGCTGAGTTGACAAATTTACAACTGTCTCTGAATTTTTTTAAGGTCGAGGTGTCACGAGTGCATCGAGTGACGGGGTTGACACGCAAATCGTTCAGAGGTGCACTCTAGTATAGCGCTCTCTTGGTTTGACAAGGTTCTAACTGCATCCAAGTATGTGTTGAGAAAAACGAGTTTAAAGTTTTGACTAGTTATAACTTTTTCATTTATGGTATAATTTAATATTTGTTTCATCAATAATATTAGAGGGGTATAATTTACAGAATCCACATTAAATAATGAAAAAATATTATTTAATTTATGTCTTTTTTAGCATAGTCAAATGCAGTTAGAACCTTGGTCAAAACGGATATGACTTTCGGGAAACAAACATAGTTGTAACTGCACATAGAACTTTGTCAAAGTAACAACTTTAATATATAAATTAAAATTGTGTGGTACAAAGTTTCAGCTCAATAAAAAAAATTGTGAAAATGAATGAAAGTTAGTTAAAATGTTGAAACATGATACATGGAATGGTTAATTCAAACGGAATATAGCATTATTATATTCCCTATCCTGTGTTGGCATGAAGGGAAATGCTGCTTTTATGTCTTTTTTCTTCTCATCACTTATTCCTATTGTAGGTTTTTGAGGTTTTGGTGTTACCTGGATCGTACTCAAACTTTTACACTCTGAAGTAGTCTTCTTCTTGGTTTGTTTTTTCGCATTTCTGTCGGGTGTCTCACCAAACTTTATATTTGCTGAATTTTCTGGCTCAAACTTGTCATGCGATGATTTGTAGTTTACGGTGTGTAGGGTTCTTGTAAATTTTAAAACTGCCACTCTAGCGAATGGTACAGCCTTATAGTTTAGAAGTTTTGCAGTTCCTTGAAAATCTTTGAAATCATCAGGCTTCATTTGTATCACACGATATGGGTTTCGTGGACTGATCTGTTTTAAGATTCGAATCAAGCCGATTGGGGAGAAGAAATCACTTTTGTTCATGGCTTTTTCAATGACACTGTGAATACTATCAATTTCTTGAACGTAGGAATGTCCTGGTAGAGAGTACTTCATTGTAACTGAAGTTACTTGGGGATTTTCCTTGATAAAATGCATAACTGCATTTGAAATTATTGAGTTCCTGTTTTGAGGAATACAGGAGTCCGACCATGTTGTCAGTTCAGTTAGATCATTTTCATGAGCTAGTACAGTCAAAATTTTGTAAAAGGCACTGGCAATGTCATTACCAGCACGGCCAGATAAATTTTCACTCCACATTACACAATACACTTGATTGGTAGGCGTGTAGTAAGCTGTCAGGTTGTATATGTTTAACTTTCTAAGGTAAAAAAACTACTAATATTAGCATGTGGCGTAAGGATGACGTTTTCGAGGTCAAATAATAAAACAGGATTATCTTTTTTTTCCTTCTCCTCTTTCCTAACCTCTCGCATGTTAGTTTTGGATGTTTGATGTGCATCAAACTCATACTGAATCTCATCTGTCATTGTCTTTGTTTGTTTTGCCACTTTATATTTTTCGCAAAGGTCACATCTGTCGCTTTTGGGGACATGAAATCCAAGGTTGAACTGTGTGACAAAAAGTCCGTAGTACATTGATTTTCTAACTGCAGCTAGTTGTTCCTCACTACATTTTTTAAGATACAATTCATACATTTTACCAATACTTAGATGGGAACCCAAATATCCTCGTTTGGTATGTGCTCTGCAGTAGTGTGACTCAACTATGGGGAAGGATTTTATGTGTTCTATAACTACTACTGGATCTCCTTTGGGTAATCTCCTACTGGAAACGTAAACATAAAACGTAAACAAAGCCGCCACAGTAAGAACGAAACAATGAAACAGCTGATGCCGTACAGTTAGAACCTTGTCAAGGTAGAGCCCTTCAGAAATATTTTCCAGTTAGAACTATGGCACTCTGGTATTTCGTTTATTATCCAACAGATCGCATTCTAAGTCTCCTTCTATAATAGGTCAGGTTATGGGAAGTTCCATGCTGACATTAACTCAATTTCGACCATTTTGTTAGTTAGAACCTTGTCAAACCAAGGGAGCGATAGATGAATTTGTTTTGCTATATTTCCATTATCTTGTATACCAATATGTACTATCAGAGTAGTGTTGACTATTAGACGTCACTCGCTTTGTTGATATTTTGACGTAGGCCTACACGAGTACTTAATTATTGCCCTATTTGATACGTTTTCATTATTTACTTTTAATTCAATTTATATCTGTTTCAGGTAAGTTGCGTTACATATTCTGTCCGAGATAATTATTGAGATTGTAAGTACATACTGTAGTTGTGTATGTTTGTGTAGTTGACGTAGCAACACGTGGTTCGTGAGTGTAACTAACAACACCGCACAGCACTGCAGGCCTTGTTCCGTCAAACTAGACATTTTATAGTTTACAGTCCCATTAACAACGCTGTCTTCCTCACGTATGGTCTATTATTTACCAGTGGTTTCGACAGAGAGAATTATTACATATATTTCGATTTTAATGATTGCAGGAATCTTGTAAGTAATTTATCCATACAATGCAACCACCATGAACACACTTATATTGAGTTAATATTTTCATATACAAGGATGAAGCACCCATCAACGGTTACTGTTCCTCAACTGTTACCATCCCCCAACAGTTACCATCCCTCAACTGTCACCATCTCACAATTATAACTATAGCTCAAAGTTTACTACTCCTCAACGGCAACCACCACTCAACTGTCACTATTGTTCGACTGCCACGAACTCTCAGCTGTCACTATCCCTCAACGGTTTCTATCGCCCAACGTTTACTGTTCCTCAACTGTAACTATCGCTCAACGGTTAGCAACCCTCAACTGTTACTTATCCTCAACTGTAATTATCGCTCAATAGTTAGCAACCCTCAATTGTTACTATTCCTCAACTGTAACTATCGCTCAACGGTTAGCAACCCTCAACTGTAACTATCGCTCAACGGTTAGCAACCCTCAACTGTAACTATCGCTCAGCTGTCACCATCCTTAAACTGTCACTATCGCTCAACTGACACTACACCTCAACAGTTACTTTCGCTCAACTGTCACTATCCCTAAACTGTGACACCATCCTTCAAATGTCACTATCCCTCACCACTAAGTAACAAACCCCACCGTCAGTAACAGTTTGGTTTGTATTTCTATGAATCAAACGTATCATGAGGTGAAAAACTGTACCATTAGTGTATTTGTAACAAAAGGCTTATAATGCAAATAGTACAAAACAAATGAACTTCATCGAACAACGTGGTTTACTGAAATCCATCACCATAATATTTGATCATTTTGTACGTTTTGAAATAAATTTGTGTTGTGTGATGTTCACGAGTTGTGTTTATTTCTAATAACAAGTAATATGCTAATTATGACACTAAACGTAAATAATTACTGTGGTTTATTTACGTACAAATGACATTTTATTTGCAACCCTAAATGTGTGTCACAAACGATGTATTGTACCATACAGTGTTACGTTTATTGTTGTATAATAATTTAGATAACATTCGTATCGTATGTGTGGCAGTGTTATGGATAGGAATGGCAAATATTTTCAACATGTCGATATATCGAATTACCGATATATCGCGAACCAAATATCAATGTAACGATAATATCGAAATAAATATATCGATATATCGGGTAACCGATGTATCGAACTGTAAATTATTTATCTGTTTAAAATTATGCACTAACTTTTATTTCATGTCCAAATACACTCATGAGCTGTCACTATTTATAATAAGTACTGAATGTTCAAATGAATACATTTATCTACAGGAAACAAGTAGTGATTTGTGGGGTTGAATGAAAAAAAATTCAAAATAAGAATAATTATAGTTTTCATTATTATGTTAATTATAAAAGAGTATTGTAATAGTGGTTTGTTTGGCGACTGGCTAGACATCCTAGAGTCAGCGTTGCCAACTCACACACAATTTCATTTACCCGTTCCACCCACTGGTCTACAATAAACTACATTCAAGTGCGTTAATCTCACGTAAAAAACTAAATAAAGTTGCATAATTATTTCAATGCATGTTTTGTACGCATGAGAGGCAATTTAAATGCTCGGAAAAAATCGTGATGATTTTAAGGAGAGAGAATAACCTCAATATTTTGTGATATGATATATCGGACCAAAATATCGATATGGCCGATATTATCCAATGAAAATATCGATACTAGTATATCGATATATAGAAGCATATTTATCGACATTTTCTATATATCGTTGCCATCCTTAGATATGGGGGGTCCACGTGGCCGGCGGCGGTGGGAACCTCCTCACATCTGGACTGTGTCAACAAATCTGCCCCGCCCTCAACCCTTTTAATGACTTCCACAGCCACCGGGTTTTTCACCAGCTACTGTTCATTAGAGAGCTGAAGCCCTTGTTTTTGTCTACTACTGCCGAGAAGGGCCGTGATGGCCGGATTTTATGGGACATTAGGAACAACAAAGTCTGATTTATTTTGTGGTAGACAGTGTTTTATCGTGCGCTTTAGTAGAAACTCTCCTTGTGCACTTATTAAGTTAGCGATTAAAACATTGTTCAGCAATTAAAATTGAAATATTAATCTATTATTAAAAAATACTGACTGGTGTTTTAAGTTTCAACTTAATAAGTATTTTACAGTTGAAATTAATGTTAATTACAATGCTTATTGATAAAGCATTATACTTACCTTGTGTGGTTGAAATTTTTAATGGATTCTGTTTCTTATCGTGGCATGATATTGAAGTTTGTTTAACGTAAATAGATTTACTACTTTAGTGAAGGGTTAACACGAGAGAACAGTATTATTCCAGTGCCTACACAAAATATAAATAATAATCTTTCAGTATCGAAATGTTCAAAATGGTAATTTTAAATGGGGGTGGATAAGTTGTAAAAGAAGTAGAAAAAACCACGGTATCTAGAAAAGACGGTAGGTAACACGACGTGGCTGCGCAGTAGATTGTGACGTCATATGGGCGAAGTCAGCTGATTTGTTTATTCTATCAAATGCTGGTAATTAATTATACCAATTACATAGAAGCATTCAGCTAAACAGTAAGCAAGTTATTTACCACTTGTCAGCTGGAATTGTAATTATGGGGATTAGAACAGTAATTTTGTGTTTATTTTTACCATTTTGCCCATGTGACGTCATGGGAGATGCGCGTGATACCTACCGTCATCTTTTCTAGTTTCCGTGGAAAAAACTATTCTTGTACTTACTTTTAGTGTAAACCGCGCCAAAATAGTCCGATGATAGCTGTGGCATGTGAAGCCCCCCTCCTCACTTCTCGCCCAGCAATGTTGTCAAATATAAATTCGTTGAAAATATTGATGATTTGTCTAAACATCTGTTGCAGTAAACAAACACTATAATTTGTTATTATAAACCACGTTACATAGAAAAGCAGACGGTAAGTATCACGCACATCTCCAATGACGTCACATTGGTGAAATTGCAAAAATAAACACAACTATACTGTTCTAATTCCCATAATTACAATTCCAGCTGATAAGTGGTAAATAATTTGCTTAACTATTCAGCTGAACGCATCTATGTAATTGGTGGATTTAGTTATCAGTATTTAATAGAATAAACAAACCAGCTGATATCGCCCATATGATGTTACAGCCTACTGCGCAGTCTCGTCATGATACCTAAATAGTTTTCTAAATAGTTACCATGTTTATGTTAAAATGCACGTATTTTGGTTTTATATATATTTATATATATATTTAGTGATATAATTACGAATAAAAACAGCTATTTCACTTGATAAACATTATTTAATAGTACATTTTAGAGAATATAAAATATTTATATTATTATAATGCTATAAACAATTACAGGATTAACACATACCATAGTTAATTTTACCAGTACGTTCTAGAGGTCTTTTAATATGACCATAAAGACCTCTATTATGTAATAAAGACATCACATCCGTGTTGAATGGTAGTCAAGGTTCGGGTGTTGTGTAGAGAAGAGAACTAAGTGTCAAACATGTCAGTTAGCTGAAAATCAGACCAACACTACGTGGTTTGTATTCCACGTAAAACTGTAGGTCCCATACTTGCCCTGGCTATTGGGCTATTAGACTAATAAATAATCCTTTCTGAGCTAAGTCGAACTCAGATAGTAACAATGACTACACTCGTTCATCTACACTCATCACACTCATTCACGCCTCATATCTCTACGATCGGCGTCTTAGAGATGAAAAATAATGAATAATGAATAATCATACAGTTGTCTTGTAAACAAAACTCCAATTAAATTGACAGTATTGAACATACGCATACTTGTCATAGATGATACATGTGGTTTGGTGGTTCTCAGAAGCGATATGGCAACACCGCCTAAAACTATTTTGATGCGGTTTACACTAGATGTTCATCATAAAAATGTGTTCTAAGGACTTACTGGTAATTAAAATCAGACTTTGCTCAACAATCGATACACAATATACTGTACGCTTAAATTATGCCGTATTTTCGTTCTTCACATGGCGCAGCACATGTTGCAGTAAGAGCGATGGACAGTAAATAAAGACTGGGGGACACCCCGGCATGCTTCGCGTGTCTCGGCACGTGATTTTTGGCAGCAAATGTTAGTGGTTAAACTCTTATTAAGTATTAGAGTTTATTAAAGTAGGTGTATTAAACCTACTTATAGTTTAAAACACCTAATGCTGATTAAGAAAGATCATTAACCTTCCCAATATTATATAAAATTAATTGTTTACATTGTTAACAGCTGTTAAAATTTCGTAAATAAAAATTTTTTACATTTGAACAGCTGTTACTTTCTGGCTAATTAAATCACTCTTCGTGACATAAAATTCTTATGACATAAAACGTACTTTGAGGGCTTCCTGTACCCTTCAGGGTAAAAATATAAAAACTAAAGATCTTATTGCACAACTACAAATAGAGACAAATATGTTGACACCTCAATCGTTAAGATTGATAAAGAAATACGAGAGGAGTTGCTTTGACAAAAAGCTGTTTCACGTATATTTAAGGACTAGGGGACACCCCTGCACGCTTCGCGTACCAAACCCAACTCTCGCTGCGCTCGATACGCCTCGATCTTCGGCCTCGGCATGTGACTTTTGACTACAAATGATATTAGATTAACTATATAACAAAGATCACAACATTACACTTTATTCAGTATATCACTCGCACTACTTACGAACGTTGCTACTTATTTATTAGTATAAATACCCTTCGTTTTTATCTAACAGCTGGATTGAAATTTTAATGCATCAATAGGATAATGTCAAATACAAAAATAAACATGTTTAATTATTTACAAAACAGCTGTTATTAATTTACCAAAATCAACCTAATTAATTTTATTCCAATGGAAAAAAGGAAATTTTGAGGGGCTGTCTGTACCCCTTAGGAATGGAATTTCGAAAAATACTTTCTTAGTGGGTCCTTCGATACTAAAGCTAACTTGCTTTAAAATGTCGTGTAAATCCGTTCAGTGGTTTTTGAGATTTCGTGATTAGTTGGTGAGGGCTTTCTCTTTTATATATAGAGAATATAAATAATAATATCACGTGTTGGTTACGTAATAAAAGTTTATTTGTTAACGGTTAATAACAACATAGAGAACATACTGTGTATTGTAAATTTTGTAACCTCACAATGGTCACTGGTGTTCCAAGACAAGTTGTCTAGACTACACTTCCTCCACAAGTGTCTCGCCAAGTCGTAACAGTCCATTATGGGGACGGGAAGTCGGTAACTGGGAATTGATTTCCTCTTGGTGTACAGTGGCTATCAACGTACGTTTTATTAACCGATGTAGTATTTATTCCTTTTGGATGGTAAACCTCCATTTTGGTGAACTATTTACAGTAGTGAGAAGACTTTATGTCAAGTGAAGGCAGTACCATTCCCAGTTCATTACTGAGTGTTTGTTAAGTAATAGGCCTACCACTATTGTTGCATTTTCTTTAGCACTATTTAATATCTTTAGTTCTAAACACACGCAGCCGACAACTCTTTCGCCAATCAAATAAATGGCGCCAAAGAATTGTCACAAACTTTCCCCAATATTAAACACTAAAAAATCAAAACTTTGAAAATTACCAGTTTGATTCCCAAATATGATTTGTTGCCATAACTAAAAAACTAGGCTTGTTAGAGACATACGGTTTTACTAAATTATTTTAAATTTTAATTCACATATTTCCTGAAAATTTAAACAAAATCGTTAAAGCCGTTTTTGAGAAAATCCCATTTTTGTATGCTTTTTCCAATAAAAATAAATTTAAAAAAACTAAAACTTCAAAAAGTGAACAAATAGTCAGGAGAAATTAGCCAATATGTATGCCAAATACATTTACATTTAAATTTTTTTATAAAAATTGATCCATCTGTTTGCTTTCCAGCGAACTGCACATACACACAAGCAGACACACATACGGACTTACACCAATCACTTTTTGGGTTCAGGGGACCCTAAAATGTATTTTATACCAACTTGTAAAATAATTTTTGGGCAATCACAATACTTTCTCTATGCCAACGCATATGGGAGAAAGTGAAATGTAGGTCTATCACGGTTATTATTTACATTATTTAAATATTAAGATTCACGTGCCAACCCCATCAGTCGCTACGCTCGTTACATTTCGGCTCGTGACTTTTGATTGCAATTAATAGTAGATAAACTGTCTAACGTAAAATCACGATATTCAATTTATTTACGATAAATCACATTACGTGCGTTGCACCTATTTATTAGTAATACACACCCTATGACATTAGGCCTACTTAGCCTATTTCAAACGTGTTAGTTTCATTTGGTTTTGTTTGACAGCTGATCATTAGGTAAATAAACAAAACGGCTGCATTAATAACTTAAGGTTCCTATACAACAGGTTGTCTCATACAAGTACGCATCCATATCGCGCAGGTAGCTGCATTAATAACCCAAGGTTCCTATACAACAGGTTGTCTCATACAAGTACGCATCCATATCGCGCAGGTAGCTGCATTAATAACCCAAGGTTCCTATACAACAGGTTGTCTCATACAAGTACGCATCCATATCGCGCAGGTAGCTGCATTAATAACCCAAGGTTCCTATACAACAGGTTGTCTCATACAAGTACGCATCCATATCGCGCAGACAGCTGCATTAATAACCCAAGGTTCCTATTCAACAGGTTGTCTCATACAAGTACGCATCCATATCGCGCAGGTAGCTGCATTAATAACCCAAGGTTCCTATACAACAGGTTGTCTCATACAAGTACGCATCCATATCGCGCAGGTAGCTGCATTAATAACCCAAGGTTCCTATACAACAGGTTGTCTCATACAAGTACGCATCCATATCGCGCAGGTAGCTGCATTAATAACCCAAGGTTCCTATACAACAGGTTGTCTCATACAAGTACGCATCCATATCGCGCAGACAGCTGCATTAATAACCCAAGGTTCCTATACAACAGGTTGTCTCATACAAGTACGCATCCACATCGTGCAGGTAGCTGCATTAATAACCCAAGGTTCCTATACAACAGGTTGTCTCATACAAGTACGCATCCATATCGCGCAGACAGCTACATTAATAACCCAAGCTTCCTATACAACAGGTTGTCTCATACAAGTACGCATCCATATCGCGCAGACAGCTGCATTAATAACCCAAGGTTCCTATACAACAGGTTGTCTCATACAAGTACGCATCCATATCGCGCCGACAGCTGCATTAATAACCCAAGGTTCCTATACAACAGGTTGTCTCATACAAGTACGCATCCATATCGCGCAGACAGCTGCATTAATAACCCAAGCTTCCTATACAACAGGTTGTCTCATACAAGTACGCATCCATATCGCGCAGACAGCTGCATTAATAACCCAAGGTTACTATACAACAGGTTGTCTCACACAAGTACGCATCCATATCGCGCAGACAGCTGCATTAATAACCCAAGGTTCCTATTCAACAGGTTGTCTCATACAAGTCCGCATCCATATCGCGCAGGTAGCTGCATTAATAACCCAAGGTTCCTATTCAACAGGTTGTCTCATACAAGTACGCATCCATATCGCGCAGACAGCTGCATTAATAACCCAAGGTTCCTATTCAACAGGTTGTCTCATACAAGTACGCATCCATATCGCGCAGGTAGCTGCATTAATAACCCAAGGTTCCTATACAACAGGTTGTCTCATACAAGTACGCATCCATATCGCGCAGACAGCTGCATTAATAACCCAAGGTTCCTATACAACAGGTTGTCTCATACAAGTACGCATCCATATCGCGCAGGTAGCAATTACTTCATTGGGAGGCCTAAGCTGTGTTGTTTTTCTATCTTCACTGCTGTAAACAAAACAAACAATGTAAAACATCTGATATCCGTACTCTCGATGACACTTCCATCTGCGTTGGTTTTGAATGATTGTGAATTCATATGACTATGTTTGTGAAATACCTGAAGTGAGGTATGCCGTTGCTGCTTGTAATAATAGCCGTATAATATTTAAATCAGAAATTAAAATAATTACAAAATACTCTTGAAAACAATACAGTAATGGTTTTTAGTATGTAGTTTTAATTGTTCGGCACACTCTGTTGGAGGCACAGAGAAAGTAATAATTACTCTGTGGTTGGAGGTCTCCCTCTAACGTCACAACTCGGCTTATATAGACCATATGCGAATGAGACAACCTGTTGTATAGGAACCTTCTAGTCCAGTAGAGCGAAGCCCTAAGGTTTAACATTATGAAAGAGCTAACCTCCTCAATGTTACAAACACCATTGTTTACATTCCAACAGCTGTTAAAAATTTTCGGAAATCATCATATACGAAATTTGAACGGCTATTTATTTTCGATTGATTTAAATTCCTCTATGTTATTCTTATGGGCGAAAAACGTACTTTGAGGGCTTCCCGTTTCCCTAAGTACGGGGGAAAATATTGAAGAATTAGGGCCTTATTGTACAACTACGAACCAAGGCAAATTTGTTGACACCTAAACTGTATAAATTAGTCAAGAAGTAAGGGAGGAGTTGAGTTTACAAAAAAAAAAAAAAAACAAAAAAAAAAAAAAAAAAAAAAAAAAAAAAAAAAAACGTATCGTATTATATATAGATGAATTTGCCAAAATTTTATTAATATTACATTTATTTGTCACTTCCCTACTTCACTTATTACAGCTCCTGTTAATCGCCTTCTAACATTAACCATTGTTGATAGAAGACAGTCAAAATATTCCAGTATGAATTCTTACTAAAAAGGGGCTTAAGAACAGTACTGGGTCTTCAGACACGTCTGAAGGTAGATTAGAACCCAAGTAATTTGTTTGATCGATGTTGCAATTACCTAACACCTATATATTATCCTAACTGGCTAAATCCTCGTCCATGGAGAACTTATGATCGTCTCCATTGGTTGTATCTACCAGTCGGCTTGCACAGATGAAGTACAAAGAAACAGTCTGTCTTGGTTGCCAAAATGCATAGTTTCAGCTCGTTGAACCTTTCTGGATGACTGACAGATCGTTGACGGTGACCGCAAAAAGTAGATGATACTGGAGGCTTTGTACTTTGGATAGAAGGGAGATATGTCTGTATCTACCAGTCGGCTAGAACAGATGAAGTACAAAGGAAGAAGAGTCCGTCTTTGCTGCCAAAACACACCGTTTCAGCTCGTTGAACCTTTCTGGATGACTGACAGATCGTCGACGGTGACCGCTAACAGTAAATGACACTGGAGGATCGGTACTGTGGATAGAAGCGAGATATGCCTGTATCTACCTGTCGGCTTGCACAGTTGAAGTACAAAGAAGGAGAGTCCGTCTTGGTTGCCAAAACACAGTTTCAGCTCGTTGAACCTTTCTGGATGACTGACAGATCGTCGACGGTGACCGCTAACATTAGATGACACTGGAGGCTCTGTACTGTGGATAGAAGCGAGATATGCCTGTATCTACCAGTCGGCTTGTACAGTTGAAGTACAAAGAAGGAAAGTCCCTCTTGGTTGCCAAAACACAGATTCAGCTCGTTTAACCTTTCTGGATGACTGACAGATCGTCGACGGTGACCGCTAACAGTAGATGACACTGGAGGATCGGTACTTTGGATAGAAGCGAGATATGCCTGTAAATACCAGTCAGCTTGCACAGTTGAAGTACAAAGAAGGAGAGTCCGTCTTCCTAGCGTACCTCTCGTATTCCCCACAAGTGGTTCTGATTCTCTGTCAAGTATAATGTTAGTTAACATTAAGTTAATGTTATATATACAAGTGAAGCTGAAACCTCGACCTTACAGATATTTTTGAGAGTATCTGGCAGTGACATGTCGCAGTTAGTCTGACGGAATGGGGGCGAGAGAAACAATAGGACGAGTAATGAGTGCGAGAGAGAGGGGAATGGTAATGAAAACTGATAACGTCAAGCAGCGGCTGGTTGCTTCTAAACACTCAACGCGTAATTTATAGCATAGATTACCTAGTTATATATTTGTAGTTAGTCTTACTAAAATTACAATTACAAGCATTAGAGATTTTGAATTTATTGAGAATGATCACAGTAACCTTTACTCCATGATTGAGTTCTAAGAATTTTACTGTCAGAAATAATATTGTAATTAATACAATAATATACTAGAGGACACCCCTGCACGCTTCGCTTGCCAATCCCGTCACTCGCTGCACTCATTACACATCGGTCTGTAACGTTTGACTACAAATAATAGTACGTTAACTGAATAACGCAAAATCACAATAACATTTATTTCCAGTATTCACTCACATTACCTATGTTGCTAACTATTTATTAGTATAAACACACAATGTTATTACTTAGCCTGTTTCAAACATGTTCATGAAATTTGTTTTTGTTTAACAGCTAAATATTGATTAAATTAATAAAAATTACTGCATTAGATTACGATTGAAACCTTCAAGTCCAGTAGAGCGGAGCCCTACAATCGAATGTGAATAAAACCATGCTCACAACCTTCCCTGATTTAACATAATGAAAAATATAACCTCCTCAATATTACAAAACCCATTATTTACATTCCAACAGCTGTTACTTTACGATTCATAAATCTCTCTCCTTGGTATTCTTATGGCCGTAAAACGTACTTTGAGGACTTCTCGTGCCCTTAAGGGTGAAACATATTGACGAATTAAAACCTTATTGCACATATACGAAACGAGGCAAATTTCTTGTCGAAACTTCAAATGTTTAAATTAGTCAAGAAATAAGGGAGGAGTTGCGTTGACAAAAATCGGCTTCATGTATTATATGTAAGGATTATACATTTATGTATTACATCTAGATGTACCTTACTGTGTACCTTTATTGAAATACAATTTATAATTTTTACTAGTAGGCGTTCTTGGAGCTTTAGAGTCTACTACAGAGGTTGTCGGCCATATTGGTTTTATCCAATAACAACTATGTTATTTACAGATCCATATTTTTTCGTTATTTATTGACCATAATTTGTGTATGAGGTGTCATTTTAAACGTTATTATATTGCGCGTTGGTTTGCTTTTTATAGATGCTTAAAAATAGAAGAAAGTAAAAACTTCAAACTATTTTTTTCTCTATAAAACTAATTAGGAATTTGCTAAGTAACTCCAACGAGCTATTTCATCTTGATGAAATGCAATTTGTTCAGAAAAAAATCGTTTAAAAATAACTGTTTAATTTGGATACGCGTGATCTTATGACCGGTTCGAAAATAACATTGTTCTTATGGGATTAAACCAAAATGGCCGAAAGCCTCTGCCAGACTCTTGATGGTGCTGTCTCACTTTACGAAAATTCCAAACACACGTTTTTTTCCCACAAGGATTCAATCCGTAATAATAATCTTAGTTTGGGAAACAGTTCGCATTATTGCAAACCTATGAACTCCCCACCCACCCATATTCTCATGTCGGACGACCTTCCATTGATACTGTTTGGAAGTAATAGCCATAGCTTTTTTAGTATCTTAGTGTCATTATTTTTGCAATCAATTTGCTCTAAACTAAATAGTGCGTAGATTTTTTTCTTCATTTTACGTAGATTGTCACAATATTCAAGTAGAGAAATTTTCCTATCAGCTTATTATGGGTGTTTTTATCCTCATATTGTTTATGGACTCCCCATTTGGGGCGCTGAATGTTCTAGGGTGAATTGTATTGTTTGAATACAAAAAACGCCTGTTAGAACTATTTTTGTAATGTCCTGTGATTAATCATGTAAGGGATACTTTCGAAATAATAAACTCCTCATATTTCCTTTCCTTTATACATTATAAACTTTACTATTCAGGAAGAAAAACTTCCACCCTTTTTTCAACTAAAACTCGTTCTCTCAAGAATTCAAGAGATCTGGTAATCCCTCAACAGCACAGTACCTTTTATCAAAGGCATTCCAATTATAACTGTATTAAGTTATACAGTAAACTGCAAAATTTACTAAAAGCTGAAACAAATATTATAAATATATAAAATTACTAAAAGTTCTATTCTGATAAAAGAATATTATTCGGTAGCTAATTTAATGAATGATGACCTGGCTTGTCTTTGATTTTAGTTGATAATTGCTATTATAATTTTAAATACGACTATTATATATGCAGCATTAGTTTTAACATGTAAATGGGACGATTGTCATGCAATTTTGTTTTACGACAGTAAATATGATTTGATTTGATTGTCGATTGCTCAAAGTAATAGTTGTACATGTTTGTATTTGTTACCTTATTAAATATTTAAATATATTTTTAATACTAAAACAACGAAAAATATGGACATCTAGGCCTGCCAGGGGTTTCCTTCGCACGGTACGAATACGGACACAGAATGTAAAATATAAACCGTCCCTACAAAATACGGACGTATGGCAACCCTAGGTTTAGCCCAGAACAAGCCTTAGTAATTTGTATAAAGACTTTCAGGGTGTGATTTCGCCATCAGCATTCATTGAATTTGAACGAGACTATTTTTTTCTTTTTGTATTGTACCTAATCCTATTGTCTTGTTCATTGTGTCTTTACGTATAATGTATATATTTCAGTACAAAACTACACCAATGTACTCGGAGAATTTGACTATCCCAAAGTTTTCGGTAATTACTGAGTGGAGCGTACGGATTCTCATAATATCTAGAACACTTTCATTGTAACAGGCCACATCAGTACACTTTCATTGTAATAGGGCACATCAGTACACCGCGTAATAGGGCGCATCACTACACTTTCATCGTAATAAGGCGCATCAGTACCCTTTCATCGTAATAAGGCACATCTGTACACTTTCATCGTAATACGGTACATTACTACACATAGCGTAAAAGGGCGCATAAGTACACTTTCATTGTAATAGGGCACATCAGTAGGCCTACACAGCGTAGTAGGGCGCATCACTACACTGTCATCGTAATAAGGCACATCAGAACACTTTCATCGGAATAGGGCGCATCAGTACACAGCGTAGTAGGGCGCATCACTACACTGTCATCGTAATAAGGCACATCAGTACACAGCGTAGTAGGGCGCATCACTACACTGTCATCGTAATAAGGCACATCAGAACACTTTCATCGTAATAGGGCGCATCAGTACACTTTCTTCGTAATAAGGCACATCTGTACACTGTCATTGTAATAAGGCACATCAGTACACCGCGTAATAGGGCGAATCACTACACTTTCATCGTAATAAGGCGCATCAGTACCCTTTCATCGTAATAAGGCGCATCAGTACACTTTCATCGTAATAGGGCACATTAGTATACTTTCATCGTAATAGGTCACATCAGTACACTTTCATCGTAATAAGGCACATTAATACACTTTCATCGTAATAGGGCGCATCAGTACACTTTCATCGTAACAGGGCACATTAGTATACTTTCATCGTAATACGGTACATCAGTACACCGCGTAATAGGGCGAATCACTACACTTTCATTGTAATAAGGCACATCAGTACACCGCGTAATAGGGCGAATCACTACACTTTCATCGTAATAAGGCGCATCAGTACCCTTTCATCGTAATAAGGCGCATCACTACACTTTCATCGTAATAAGGCGCATCAGTACCCTTTCATCGTAATAGGGCGCATCACTACACTTTCATCGTAATAAGGCGCATCAGTACCCTTTCATCGTAATAGGGCGCATCACTACACTTTCATCGTAAAAAGGCGCATCAGTACCCTTTCATCGTAATAAGGCACATCTGTACACTTTCATCGTAATACGGTACATTATTACACATAGCGTAAAAGGGCGCATAAGTACACTTTCATTGTAATGGGGCACATCAGTACACAGCGTAGTAGGGTGCATCACAACACTGTCATCGTAATAAGGCACATCAGAACACTTTCATCGGAATAGGGCGCATCAGTACACAGCGTAGTAGGGCGCATCACTACACTGTCATCGTAATAAGACACATCAGTACACAGCGTAGTAGGGCGCATCACTACACTGTCATCGTAATAAGGCACATCAGAACACTTTCATCGTAATAGGGCGCATCAGTACACTTTCTTCGTAATAAGGCACATCTGTACACTGTCATTGTAATACGGTACATTACGACACATAGCGTAAAAGGGCGCATCAGTACACTTTCATTGTAATAAGCCACATCAGTACCCTTTCATCGTAATGGGGCGCATCAGTACCCATTCATCGTAATGGGTGCATCAGTACACTTTCATCGTAATAGGGCACATCAGTACACTTTCATCGTAATAGGGCACATCAGTATACTTTCATTGTAATAGGGCACATCAGTACACAGCGTAGTAGGGCGCATCACTACACTGTCATCGTAATAAGGCACATCATCACACTTTCATCGTAATAAGCCACATCAGTACCCTTTCATCGTAATGGGGCGCATCAGTACCCATTCATCGTAATGGGGCGCATCAGTACCCATTCATCGTAATGGGGCGCATCAGTACCCATTCATCGTAATGGGGCGCATCAGTACCCATTCATCGTAATGGGGCGCATCAGTACCCATTCATCGTAATGGGGCGCATCAGTACCCTTTCATCGTAATAGGGCGTGCCAGTACACTTTCATCGTAATAGGGCGCATCAGTAGACTTTCATTGTAATAGGGCACATCAGTTCACAGCGTAGTAGGGCGCATCACTACACTGTCATCGTAATAAGGCACATCATCACACTTTCATCGTAATAAGCCACATCAGTACCCTTTCATCGTAATGGGGCGCATCAGTACCCATTCATCGTAATGGGGCGCATCAGTACCCTTTCATCGTAATAGGGCGCACCAGTACACTTTCATCGTAATAGGGCGCATCAGTAGACTTTCATTGTAATAGGGCACATCAGTTCACAGCGTAGTAGGGCGCATCACTACACTGTCATCGTAATAAGGCACATCATCACACTTTCATCGTAATAAGCCACATCAGTACCCTTTCATCGTAATGGGGCGCATCAGTACCCATTCATCGTAATAAGGCGCATCAGTACACTTTCATTGTAATAAGCCACATCAGTACCCTTTCATCGTAATGGGGCGCATCAGTACCCATTCATCGTAATGGGGCGTGTCAGTACCCATTCATCGTAATGGGGCGCATCAGTACCCTTTCATCGTAATAAGGCGCACCAGTACACAGCGTAATAGGGCGCATCACTACACTGTCATCGTAATAAGGCACATCATCACACTTTCATTCTATTTATTTAAATAATAAACTCTTTTCTAAGGACAATTCTGATTGTTACTAAAGTACTGTAGTAGTATGTGTACTAATGAGAGAGACATTAAGTTGTGGAGGGGTGGCCATTGGTAAAGTGATTGTTAATTAAGGGAACAATAACGTGAGTTGGGATAGCGAATGCTTTTAACTTGACTCGTACATTTTCACCCCTTCATCGCTCGCATAGTCACGTCGGCAGAGAATAATCGAATAGCCTGCTAACAACTTCATGTATTTATAATTGCAATGAAACATACCATAAAACAAAGACCATTTTTTAAGTGCCTGTCGCAAACGCCAATACTTGTATTTACATTTAGGTGTTTTATTTAGTTTGCGCACGTTGGCTAATGTAATAATAAATTCTTTAGTCAGTCTTCACATTTTTCCATACTAAACTATATTTAAAAATACTTTTTTCTTAATCAATTAGTAACGGACATTTCTAAGTGCTAATTATATAGAACAGGGGCCTTGTCAATTTGTTATTGAATATTTTTTCGTAGTAGATGCATAGATAAAAAACAAGAATTTTGTTTTTTTTTAGTGGGAAAGTGTAACAATTATGAAAATGAGGATGAACGGAATATATTGTTGTCGTAACCATAGCAATGTGGGTACTAAAAGTTGGCGGAATTAAGCTCCGATCATGAATATGGCAAGGTTAACCATTATTAAGCATGTTAGTTCCGAAAAAGTGCCGGATGCAGACAATGCAAAATGTTAGAATTAGGCTAAGTTGCGTATTGATAGGTTAAGTTATGTTAGTTTGTTATGTTTGGTTATGTTATGTTTGTTAAGTTTGGTTAGGTTATGTTATGTTAGGTTTGGTTAGTTTGTGTTCGGTTAATCTACCTAACCTCACAATCCCAAACATAACATAACCTAACTTATCAATTAGTCTTATCCTGACAGAACGTAACCTACTGCCATCGGCACATTTCCGGCGCTAACGTTCTTAATAATGCCTTGCCATGTTCGTAATCAGGACAACATTCCGGACAATTTTAGTACCCACATATATACGGAAAAACATAGTTTCCGTTTTCCTCATTTTCGTAATTTTCTGGCTTTTACTGGTTAAAAACGGAAAAAATCATATTCTTGTTTTTTAGCTATGGATGTACTTTAAAAACAATTTCAGTCAACAAATCAACAAGGCCTCTGTTCTGTATAAATTACCTGGTTTTTATACCTGTTCTGTATTAAAACCAGTCTCAGTAACAAAGACTACATTCGCAAATTTAAACTCATTCCTAACACTCATACTCCCATATATTTAAGAATACGCCCATAGTCTTAGAATAAAACAATATTATTCCGCAGTTTAATAGTTACTGCTTTGATTTCGAATTCGTCCGGTTTCTCGTCGCTTCAATCACGATGGCAGTAGCGTACAGATGCAGCAGCTGTTCTTTTTCATATTTTTAGCAGAAGCGACAGTTGTCGAAGCATGCCACACTACCTAGCGGCGAAACTGTGAACCTCTAGCGGTGGTTAAACGCGAGGCCACCAGATGGGAGTGTGGTAGAGCTAGGCTTGGTGTTTCCATGGCAACGACGACGCTGTCAACACAAGCAGCTGCTCGGCTGTGTAAACATGTCAGCTGTTGATAACATTGTGTATCGGAAGCCCGCCTTACTTGATCAAACAGTGCTACAGTATTCACAAAACATTCACTATTAAGGCGTTTTTATGATTTCAACAAACATAACTTATCAAAAATATTAATCAATGACTTGGCTACCGATATAATATTGTTTAGCAGTGAGTTTTAGCATGTAAATTTTGTTTATTGCCAGTTTAATAAATTTATTTAATTCATTCATTGTTGTATTTTTTAAGAATGCTTGTTTAGAAATAAATTATTCGGAACTTTTCCGTTAATTCACTACCATTACTTTCTTTTTGTTTCCGTTAATTCATTACCACTTGATAAATATTCTGCTTTAAAAACCGTTCTCCAATCTTTTTACTTCCAATGTGGTATTCCTATCCGCTAGGAATCCGATATCTCTGGCCTTATCTTAACGATTTCCAAGAACTTACACACGGAGAGCGCATTTGGCGGTAAGTCCATCAGTGAATTTCCCCATTTTGTGATCAACTTTAATAGCCACCTAACTTAACCGTAAATTGCAATAAAAAAAGTAATGGTAGTGAAGTAACGGAAAAAGCAGTGGTAGTGAATTAACGTAAAGGTCCAATTATTCTTATAACAATCAATGTATTGCTTTCCTAACCTGTATTTATAACTATACCTGTCTATGAACATGCTATCTTGCTAGATATTTTCATATCAAGATATTTGTTTCCATTTCGCTAAATGTATTTTTTGACACTGTAAATAAAATAAATTATTGACACAATGTAATCAGAACTTTAAACTCACAAACAGATACATTTCTTATTTTATGGAACAAGTATGTACAAAATATGTTTATATCAGATAGAACACGAGAAAAATCAATTACAAAACAATGGAACGCCACATAACACAAATTTTTTGTATACATGTACAACATTTACAAAAAGGTAGAGTGGCGGATATTGGTAAACCACGCTTTCCTCCCTCAGTCGTCAACAAAGTTGCTTTGTAACGTGGTTTACCGAAATCGATCACTATAATATTTTGTACTTTTACCGTGTGACTTTTACTTGTTTTATATTATTTAAACAGACAGTCAATATGCTGATAAAGGAACTATTTACAAATTAACTTTAGTTTGAAACCCGCAGGCTCAAATTTTTTTTAAACAGGAAAAAAACGTAGTTTCATATATATTCCAAATTCGTAAGTGCGTTAAGCTATTTTAAGAGATGAATTTATGTAACAAATTTAAATGGCGTATTTGAATACCTTTGCTAGTTGTCAGTTTATCTCGGAGGTCTCTGTTCTCCAGAATGGAGGGTGACCGTAGTCGTGTTGATGTCTGACCTGGCATAAATTATTGCGAAATAATTAGCCACTAATTTGTTTCCTGCCTCAAAGTAAGAGAAGGTTTAGATGTGTTGGATTCATTTCAAACCGGCTCTAATGTAAACAACTCAAATGACAATTTCACGAGTTCTTTACTTGGTGTAGAATTAATTATGCAACTGAATTTTTTACCAGTTACTGGTAAAAAATTCAGTTGCAAAATTATATTACCTCTTAATATAGTTAGAATTGAGCTGATAGTTGCTCACTTGTTTGTAATAATTAGGCTATGTTGGAGCAATCTTATAATTAATTTGTATTTAATTTATAATATTTACATTTATTTGTTATTATTTTTAATTTTATACTTAAATTGATAAATTGATATGAATAAGATAGCTCCTAAATATCTTAATAAGGCTAGATAGCTAAAAAACTACTGATGTACATACTGTATGTAATTGATAAATAAATTGAAATTGTGTGTTTTTGTAAAGACGTACCATGACTTTACTAATATTAATATATATGGGCCATCATAATAAAATAACAAATAAAACAGTTTTTTTACTAAAATAAATAAAAATGTTAAAATAAATGTAACACGTGTTTATAATAATTAAAGTAGGCTTAGGTTTTGCATTACAAAAATTACAAAGTTACAAACATTTAAAAAACTTTTTACTACCTAAATTCAATGAAATTAATCAGTACAGTATCAATTTATGAACAGTGGGTGACAAGCTTTTCGTAATTCTATCTAATTACTATCCTAGTTAGTTCAAAAAAGCTTTTTCTTAAATGAAAATAAAAAATGTAGCCTAACGTTTTTATTTTCTCCCATATGCTTTATAGCTTAGAGAAAGTATTGTGATAGTAAAAAAACATTTTTTTAAAGTTGGTCTGAAAATCCACTTTAGGGTCCCGTGTTCCAAAATAATGTTTTTTTCATAAAAAATGTTGATGTCTGTCCGTATGTGCGTATATCTGTGTGTATGTGCACTTAACCGGAGACCAAATGGATGGATGAATTTTTATGACATTTGGTATGAAGGTGGATTTAACCAATATCTCCAGACGTTTTTCACTTTTTTTAAATTTTAGTTTTTTTTATTTTTATGGGCAAAAACAGCCCGGAATATTCTCAAAAACGGCTCTAATGATTTTGATTAAATTTTCAGGAAGGGCGTGATTTACAATTCAAAATATTTTTGTAAAAGCCGTACATCTCTAATTTGACTAGTTTTTTTAGATATGACAAAAAACATATTTGGGAATCAAACTGGTAAATTTCAAAGTTTTGATTTTTTATTGTTTAATATGGGAGTAAGTTTGTGCCAATTCTTTGGAACCATTTATCTAATGTTGTGATTGGGTAGTTCAAATTCAAAATTTCTTTATTGTACATTGACAATTTACATTGTATTACAAACGTCAATCTTATAACTAAAAATTAAGTAAGTAATTACAATTGTATTAATTTCAAATTTGTACAATTTGGAGGTAATTGGAGTTAGGTATCATTTTTTGACTTGACCATTCTGAATTATTCTCGTTAACCCCTTGATTACAACATAATGCAGAATCTTATTCAAATAAATGAAGTAGCCATAAAAAGGAAACTGAAGCCCTACTTTTGTATTGGCAATGCCCGCCGCACATTCCTGTGTTGTGTTGCGTTTTCATATTCACGGCGCTCTGTTGTACAACGAATGAAATGTCAATGTAACAAGCCTTAGGACATTTGCCCTTTATCACTAATTAGGTTTGTTTTTCCGTTGTCTAGTCATTGGATGTTAAAGTAAAAATATACACTGATTTGTTTTCATTACAGAAAAAAACAAATACTTTATATTGTTTTTGTACGATTGAGCAGATTCATATGTCTACTAGTAGTTGTCCATTTTCATTTTAAGTGAAAATGTATTATAAAGTAAAATAATTTAAAAAGAGTTCCCAATTTGGTTGGTGAGGACTAGTGCAATTATTTTAATAACATCTGTGAATTTCAATTTAAAAAAATATTTATTTCATAAAATTTTAAAATCATAAATAACATTTAATGTACAATAATTTATTCACGTAAACATTAATTAAATTTTCAAAATAAAACTAAATCATAGTTCTAAGTAGTTCACGAAGTTAAAATATAAAATAGTTAAGCATCACAGATTAAAAGTAACTATAAACGTTGAGTAGCAATTTCTTATTTAGACATTTTCTTAAAACTTTGTAAAAATAGAGATTTTTGATGGAAAAGATTTATAGTTTAGATAAAAGGCCGAGAAAGATGGCAATGCAATTTTGTAATTTAACGGATAAGTGACTTTTAAAGTACGATGAGACTTTTAAAATCAGTGCCGCCCTAACCTGACTTGTCAAAGCTCAATGTGGAGGATACAAGAAAGAAAAGATCGTATTATTTTTCCAGGCGAAGTTATGGTTAAGAGACCTTCTCTAACACTTAACCTGGGAACCAACGGCTTAAGGGTGACTTCCGAACCACCACCAGTGACCGGGCAGGCGGGCTGCGAGCAAAGACGGGATCACTCAGACGGTCACCCATCCAAGGGACTGCCACACTCGATGTTGTTTGACTCTGTTATCTTGCGATAACGTCGGAACCCTCCGGTTAAGAGTCTGCGGAGGTTGTCGGCCATGTCGGTTTTAATTACATAAGAACAACGTAATTTGTGAATCCATATTTGTTCGATATTTATTGACTGAAAGTTGTGTATAAGTGTTATTTTAAACGTTATCATATTGCGCATTGGGTTTGCTTTTGATATTTTGAATACAGACGCCTAGTTTTGAAAAATGGGTGAATATAAAAACTTCAAACTAAACAATTTTTATATTTTTTCTATAAAACTAATTAAGAATTCACAAAGTAATTTCAACGTACAATTTAATTCTTGGTCAAATGCAACTTGTTTGGAAAATATCCGATAAAAAGTAACTGTTTGATTTGGATACGCGTGATCGTATGTCCGGTTCGAAAATAACATTGTTCTTATAGGAATAAAACCAACATTGCCGACAGCCTCTGCAGACTCTTAAGGCCTCAAGAGCATGATGTACTGTACTTTCAAAAGTATAGCATAAGCTCACGAAGCAAATGAAAGCACCTCACGCTGCTATAGTGCAACGTCTCTCACTCTCTCCCTCCCCTCCTCTCCTCTCCATTCAGTGTCTATGTTCTTGGCCTTGACCTGACCGAAGATGTCATTTGGTTCGGTGTAATTACAGCCTCAGCCTGTACATTGTTGTATCTCGCCGCGGTCGGTCAGGTCATCGGCCATCATTGTATCCTTGTAGGCCTACTCGCTTCATTACGTCAATGTTTTCCATTTAGGAAAACTATTGTACTGATAGTTGTTATTGTTCTAGCGTAAAGGTGTTAAAATCTATATTTATAAAAGAGGATGTTTGTGTGTGTATATATATATATATATATATATATATATATATATATATATATATATATATATATATGTTTGAAGTTTATGCGCTGCCAAACCCTCCAATCGATCGCCATGAAACTTTAGGATGTTGTCCTGTATACTCCCGAGATGGTTTCTGTGAAGTTTGATGCAGATCCGTCCACAGGGTCCCGCCCCACGGGCTCCTAAGGATCCCACGTTATTCAAATGGAGAATCTGAATTGTTTACAAAAAACATATGACTGTGTGGTTTAATGTAGTTTACATGCCATAAGCAGATTGAAGTTCTCACAACAACAGTACTGTATATGTTTTGATTTATTGTAGTTCTACATTTCACCTTGAGAGTGTAGCACACACTACTTTTACTTGATCAGGTGATCTGTATTTGGTGTTAACCTTTTTTCCTCGGTAATTAAAACATGTGGTGAAACGTGAAAATAAAAAATAAATAATTATTTCCTGTGCGACTTGCTTTCGCAATAACTATTAATAAATCTCAAGGACAGTCATTGCGCGTTGCCGCAATAAATTTAAGTAATCCATGTTTTTCACTACGTCGCTTGCTCGAGAGTAGGCTCACCAAAAAACCTTTACATTTATACACCAAATTAGAAGACCAAAAATATTGTTTACCCGCTTGCACTCTTTAATAAATAATGGTTTTTTTCTATAATTCTTTTTATTGCTTTATTTTGGTATGTAAATGAAAAATGAAAGGCGAGACAACGTCCGCCGGGTTCAGCTAGTTAAATTATAATTTTATAAAGTCGGTGTAGTATTCTGCAATTATATTGAACTCTTATCAGAGGAATTAGACATTAACCATTAGAAACCGTTAGAAATTAAAACCTTGATAGTTGTACAGTCTGTGGACTACAGGACTGTCGAAGTACCAATATGTCCAACCATAAGGAATTTGTGATAATCATGAAATAAAAATTAAGTTTGTTTAAGGGACTTGTACTGTATTTTCTATATGAATAGTTAGAAATTTAACAAAACTAAAACGAGCATTCATTAATGTCACAATGAAAGGCCTACTGAATTGGTTTTGAGTTACTGAACATAGTTATTAAAGTATGACAAGCACAGTACTTATAAGGTACAGGAAATTAATATTAAAAAACTGGTAATTTTGAACTGTTATTCACTTTGACACTGTTATTTCGTTGATCTGCACCGGCCTAAACCATGTACAGCCTGTCACAGACGTTAGGTAAATAAATACTCGCCATCTCCATTGTCGATTGTCGAATGTCGAACCATCGAGGTTCCACTCCTCTTATATGATCTATAAAATTGTTTAAATACAATAACACAAGAAAGTGTTGTTAAAATAAATTTTCTTATTAACGAACCCACATTTTTTGTGGTAAATATTTTAAAAGTCCCTTGTCAATGTTATTTTTTCCATGATAAAACACGAAAGCAAATACCATGTGTAATAACATTTATTTTCTACGCACAAAGTAACATCAAGAGGATAATTCCACTTGTTGTGGATTGTTAATGCACCAAAAATCGGTAGATTTGACTCCCTTTTACTTTCCCCCATGTGCGTTAGCATAGGGAAAGTAATGTGATCACAAAAAAATATTGAGTAAAAACTGGTTTGAATATACTTGAACAGAGATTTGGGAGACAGCTTCGGGAGGTCCGCTTATGTATGGGGTAGGATTTTGGGACAGATACTTAAGAATCGGAGGAGGTTTAGGAGGGAGGGGGACAACGTGTATACAGGACAGGGTTTTGGGAGAACCAGTTATGTAAAGGAAAAGAGGTTTGGAACAATCACTTATGTATGAGACAGGGATTTGGGAGGAACGTTATGAAAAGGACAGAAGTTTGATGGGACCAGTTATGTAATGGACGGGGGTTTGAGTGGACCAGTTGTGTAAGGGACGGTGGTTAGTAGTACGGATATGTAATGGGCAAAGGTTTGGAAGGACCAGTTATTTAAGGGACGGGGGTTTGAATGAACCAGTTATGTAAAGGACGGGGTTTGAGTTGATCAGTTATGTAAAGGACGGGGGTTGGTAGTACCGATATTTAATGGACAGGTTTGAAGGACCAGTTATGTAAGGGACGGGGGTTTGAGTGGACCAGTTATGTAAAGGACGGGGGTTTGAGTGGACCAGTTATGTAAAGGACGGGGGTTTGAGTGGACCAGTTATGTAAAGGACGGGGGTTTGAGTGGACCAGTTATGTAAAGGACGGGGGTTTGAGTGGACCAGTTATGTAAGGGATGGGGGTTGGTAGTACCGATATTTAATGGACAGGTTTGGAAGGACCAGTTATGTAAGGGACAGGGGTTGGTAGTACCGATATGTAATGGACAAAGATTTGGAAGGACCAGTTATGTATGGAGTAGGGGTTTGGGAGGATCGTTTTGTAAGGAGCAGAGGCTTTAGAGGACCAGCTATGGGGGCAGAGGTTTGGGATCGTCCATGGTGGATCGTACACGGAAAGCCCGTCACCCGCAGAGAGAGTGGTTGAAGCACCACTCAAGCCGTCCATTATGACACGTTAGATTAATAATCGTACAGCCTCGAGAGGGGGAGGAAGTTACACCGCGTGTCAAAATGGGGAGTTTCGTGTGCTCACAAAGACCACTAGTCGTAAAAATGATTATCAGCGTGTTTTATCATGGTGGTATTAGCGTTTTATCTAATCCCACTATTTATTCTAAAGCTGGTAAATGAAATTATTGGATTTTATTACAGCTGTTAAAATAGTCTTAAACTGTTTTTGAGAAAAGGAGTTTTAACGTTTCATCAGTACTCGTCAAAGGTCTACACATGTTACTAAACATACTCCATATATATGTAACCTGTTCATTCTAACTAACTATAATGTATAACTATAACTAACTATAATTTTTTTTTTAAATAGTGGGTTGTATTAATTCTCTTTCGGTATGAAATCTACAGAATACGTAAGTGTGAGTAATAAGATAACATTTCGTAGCATATTGTGTGTATGTAGAAAATACCATCGATGAAAAATACAAACAAGTGAAATTTAACACAACAAAAATGTTTAGTCATTCGTTTTGTGAATGAGTTTATCATCTTCATACCAGAGTACTGTTATGAAATCAGATTGTAGTGGATGCTGTTGACACGTCAGTTTACTGCTGAAACGTGGACTAGATGCCTCTCAACACGAGCTTTAAAGGCCGTTCGACACGCGTACTGACGCTTGTTGGCACGTGTACTATACGCCATTTTACACTAGAGATAATACCGTTTAACACGTGTACCAGATAGACGCCACTTGACAAGAAAGACAGTGCCTATTGGCACGAGTACTAAACGCCACTTGACAAGAAAGACAGTGCCTGTTGGCACGAGTACTAAACGCCACTTGACAAGAAAGATAGTGCCATTTGGCATGTATACTAAACACCATTTTACAAGAAAGATAGTGTCATTTGGCACGTGTACTAAACACCAATTAGAAGAAAGATAGTGCCATTTAGCACGTGTACTAAACACCACTTGACAAGTAAGATAGTGCCATTTAGCACGTGTACCAAACACCACTTGACAAGTAAGATAGTGCCATCAGGCACGATTACTAAACTCCACTTGACACGAAAGATGGTGCCATTTGGCACGTGTACTAAACACCACTTGACAAGAAAGATAGTGCCATTTGGCACGTGTACTAAATCCCGTTAAACGTTTTCATGACATCCCAGTGAGCGTAATCTTGGACGGTCTCTGTACGTCGTAACGTTATCAGGACATTGTACAACAGTGAATCAGTTTCCGTGACGATAGTCAACAATCATCAGCCTGGAGGTCAGTCCAAGGGCACAGTGACAAACTGTATGTACCGTCAGACAGCAATCAGGGGTGCGCATGTTATATATCATAACAAGTTAGGTTTTATTTATGGCTGATAATTATGAGCTCAAATTCATCTCAGAAATTACTATAGGGAGGGTCGTAATTTTAATCACTTTCTAATAGCACATTTAGGAAACGTTTTCTCAGATTGTGTAACAGTGAACAAATCACTGCTATACTAAGAATTATATTGGTTTGGTATCCGTTACAGTTGTGGTAGTGGCAGCACTGATCCAGAGTTTAATATCTTTCCAGTTGTATTCGAACAATTACTAATACAGTAAGAACAAGACGAGAGTAGCGAAATGTTTCCCAAGGAGCATCGTTTGGCACCGAAATATCGGCCTATATCAGTCCTTAATTATTGTGTGAGGTGTCACTTATATCATCTGATCAGATAGTAAATTATTGTTGTCTGTTACTTTAGTAAGTGTTAAAATATCAATGTTTACATTATTTATATTCACAAGTCATCCTATACAGTATTTTTTATCATGTAAAGTTTCTATACGGTAGTTATATTCTATATTTTATGCATTTATCATTCACACTCATATCGATTGATAGGCTACAGTTGATATGTATATAACATTTAACTTACATGTTTTTATGATGTAGTACTAATTGGTTTATGTACATTTACTTTCTTGTAGTCTATGTATCTCACATTTTTTAAATTCCGACTCTGAACAGCGTGTGTGATTCTAGCGTTTTGTATTTCACAATAAGTGTGATACGAGATATGATTTTTATTTCTTATTTCTCGTATTATTATAATTTTAATAAATATTATTAAAATAATTCCTCGTATCACGTAAATTTTACTTCTGCTTACATTCATACCTATAATCAAGGTTTCAGTAAGAAGTTGGGAGGAGGGAGTAGAAGTATATTTTGCTGCAGCAAGTTAAATAGCCCAGGTAAACCCCTATTTTTACCTGTGGTTGTTAATTTAAATGGAAAATTATTTACAGAATATACAATTATTAAATCTTGTGAATTCTCATTTTATAAAAGTAGTAAATGTCCTCGTCGTGGAGGGAGAGTAGTAAACCCCCTTAGCTCCCTATGACTGGCCATGAGTGGAATTGATTGCGAATCATTGTTACGGCCATGAAGATGTTCTGTTAATTGAAAGTAAAAGCATAAGTGGTGTTTTGGTAGTAGTCGCGCGCCGCGCCGAAGGGGCCCGACAACGGCCGAACGTGTCCGAAGTTCAGGGTCAGGCCGGGAGGGGTCACAGTCAGTCAGATCTGCAGCATCCGAGCGCCGTGATGGGTGGTCGCGTCGTCCCGTGTGTGTAGTGTAGTGTGCCTCGCCATGTTCCAGTGCATCATCCAGCAGAGAAATGGCTGGAACCGCTCCAGCCCCGAGCTCAAGGACGTGTATCCAGGTACGTAGGCCTAGTGGAGGGACCTCTCGGTGTTTGTAAACAGACGTCACGCCCTTCACCCACATCCTCTCCTTCCATCTGGGGTTCCCTCGTCAGTCAACACTGGTTGTTGTTTAGTTTTGGGCAAGGGATTAACTTTGAATTTTCTCTCTATATTAGATCGTACGACGCAGTTTTCAACCCAATACTACTTGATGAAGGGCTTTCGTATTTCAACATTTGTTAGACGATTGTTATTGTTTTCTGCGATTGTAATATTTTGTATGAGTAAACAACTATTGTTAAGGTTTTCCTTATTGTTGATATGTGATTAGGCCTACTCTTTAAATCTGTTTTCGGTTTTAATTTTATTGTTGTCTGTGTTGTTTTATTGCTGTAAGCCATCATGTTTTTATTCGACATACCTAAACTTTGTGCTTTCGCGACAGCATTATTCTGGTATAAAAATATAAGATTTGTAGTAAACTTTCATTTGCTTCAGATAATGTTTAAATTAATTATTTCATGTTACATTTAACAAAAATCTACATCAAGGTTACTAAATGTATCATGAAACTAAGTAATCGATATTTTTGTTCTTTACGTAACGTTAACAGTTAATTTATTGTTTTTGTTTACAAGTTTTTATGATGTTTGGATTACAAACAGAGCTTCATCAAATAATTATTAATTTAGATTATTTTACAACATTCCTTTGTGCTGGAGCATACAGTACTTACATTCTAGGAGTTACATGCATTATCTTTGACATTTTTGTAATGATTATTATTTTTTACTGTATTTTTTAAATCTAGATTACAGATTATATCTAGCATTTTTTTAAATGCCATTAAAAATATAATTTGCCTATTTTTTCATAACTCGTCGGTTACATATATTTTGTGTGTTTATTTGATTTAGGTTTTTCGTTGGCTGAGTCTATCAACCTGAACACTTTAAATTATTAGAAGACAATCGATAATACTATAAAATTGATTAAATTTTAACATATTTTGAGTGAGTTGCAGATTCAACCCCGATTGTAGGGTAGTTGAATAAAGATTGTGCATCTACGTGTAGGTGCAGATTCAACCCCGAGTGTAGGGTGGTTGAATAAAGATTGTGCATCTACGTGTAGGTGCAGCTTTAACAGGCACGATGAGTACTACCACATAGTAGCAGAAGCACTCCGTCACAAGTGTTGGAAGTGTCCAGGCCTTCCTTGTTCCTCTGCGACCTTGGTTTTCAGAGTCAATTACCTAGGAATTCAGACCAGCTTCTGTGAAATCCGTAACAATCTCTTGTTCCGGGTCTGTGGCCGGATGTCTAGTAGAAGTAGGGATAATGGTCGAGAGTAGAACCGTAGATATATTCTTGTATATTTTATCCAGATTTGTTTTGCCTCGGTGACTTTAGTGGGTGCCTGAAATGGTTGGGGGCGGGAGTAGTAGAAAGACATGAGTTTCAACTCGTTTTACATGGATTACACGCCGTAATAGTTTGTGAGCGATTTTGAAGAGTAATTTGAGAAATAAGAACGTGAGAGCGGTGCAATGTTATAAAAGTGCGTTTACATTTTAGGAGTAGGCAACCAAAAGTTGCCTTTTAATTGCCGAACTCAAAACATCTCAAACTTTAATTGCCGAACTCAAAACATCTCAAACTTTAATTGCCGATGCTAGTTGTGATTTTTTTGCAATTTAGGATTTGAAATGAAGGATCGAACTTTGTTCGCTTAATTTTTGTCTGCAATCGAATTAAAACCAGGTGATGACACCCAGATTCGGTTGAGTGCTGTAATTTCCGCAGAAGCATGTCTTTTTGCCTTTCGTAGAAAACTGAGAAGGTGACGAGGGAACTAAAGTACGAATGCAGTATACAAACTGTCATGCATGTTTGTAGGCAATGCTCTTCTTTCCAGCATTACGAAACGGCTGACTACAAGAACTATTTAACACAACGAACCTTAGAATATCCGGTATCCTAATACGTGATGGCGTTAATTGAGTGGTCATTAGTTAATTGTAAACGTCAGCCAGTAAAAATACGTTTGCTGTGTCTTTTTTACCAAGTTTTCATAGAGACTAAATCCAAACGTAAACGTATTAAGTAAAAAAAGTTCTCAATACGAAAGTGACTTTTCTCCCATATGCGTTACTGCGTAAGCATAGAGAAAGTATTGTGATCGTCAAAAAAAACTATTTTTTACAAGTTAGTTTAAAAATCCATGTTAGGGTTCTCTGAACCGAATAAAAAAATGTTTTTTCGAAGAAAAAAAGTTGATGCATGTCCTTTGTGCCTGTCTGTTTGTATGTACAGTTTGCTGGAGACCAAACGGATGGATCAATTTTCATGAAATTTTATATGTATTTGTATTTAGCCAATATCTCCAGACTATTTTTTTACTTTTTTGAATTTTTATTTTAATTTTTTATTTTTATGGTCAAAAACGTACAAAAATGTAATTTTCTCAAAAACGGCTCTAACGATTTTAATGACATTTTTTAGGAAATATTCAAATCAATTTAAATTATTTTAGAAAAAAACCGCATGTCTCTAATTAAACTAGTTTTTGAGTTAGGGTAAAAAACATATTTGGATATGTAACTGGTAATTTTCAAGGTTTTGATTTAGTAGTAGACTATTTAATACGGGGAAAGTTTGTGCCAATTCTTTGGATCCATTTATTTTTATCTGAACTTGTTTGTGTTGATAGATTAAAGGTAAATACAGTATACCGAATTTATAGCACAATACACAAATGTGTTACTACGTTCATCACAGATCTCGTTTCTCAAAGTGGCGTAATGCAGTATTGGCTCATAAGCT
Source organism: Stictocephala bisonia (assembly GCA_035578905.1). Taxonomy (NCBI): domain Eukaryota; kingdom Metazoa; phylum Arthropoda; class Insecta; order Hemiptera; family Membracidae; genus Stictocephala; species Stictocephala bisonia. Next base: position 1,106,563 of record JAQJVL010000052.1, read on the forward strand.
GCCTAACGTAATTGTTGCTCTAGATAACCTACACTTTAACACAGGAAACGGGGTTATTCGGTGCTGCAACTAAAAGGTCAAGGGTGAACTCCGGGATTGTGAGCTTCACTACATCCAAATTGTATCGTGAAGGTCATGTTTTCTTATACCACTTGAAGTTTTATTTGTTTTCAACGTCTAAATAAATTATTATTTTTTCTAAGGGACATCCCTGCACTCGTCACACCTCGGCCTGTGACTTTCGACTGATTGTGTTGCTTCCTATTTATTATTATAAACAGCCAATAATATTACTTAGCCCGCTAGGGGACACCCCTGCACGCTTCGCGTTGCAACTCCTTCACTCGCTGCGCTCATTACATCCTCGGCCTTTGACTTTTAACTACACATAATATTAGATTAACTGTATAACGTTAAATTACAATAGTACATTTATTTTCAACATCTCACTCACACTACTTGCGTTGATACCTATTAAAGATTATAAACACCCAATGATTTTACTGAGCCTCTTTCAGACGTGTTTGTAATTTTTTTTGTCAGCCGAATATTGATTAAATAAATAAAATAACTGCATTAAATTACCAATGAAATCTTCAAGTTCAGTAGAGCGGAGGTCTACAATTGAATGTGAATAAAACTATGCTTACAACATTCCCCGGTTTATCACAATGTAAGATCTAACCTCCTCAATATTACAAACACCATTGTTTACATTCCAACAGCAGTTACTTATTTGATCCATTTAAATCTCTCTCCATGGTATTAGTATGGGTGAAAAATGTACTCTGAGGGCTTCTCAAGTCCTTCAGGGTGGAAATATTGTAGAATTAACACCTGATTACAAAACTACGAACAGAGGCAAATTTTTTTGACACCTCAACCGTTTAAATTTGGCCAAGAAATAAGGGATGATTTGCGTTGACAAAAACGGCTTCCAATTATATATAAGGATTTCGAACGTGTCATTTCATTTTGTTGTTGTTAACAACTGAAGATTAATTGAAATAATATAACTGCACTAGATTACCGATGAAACCTTCACGTCCTGTTGAGCGTGGAGGTTCCCTATAGTGGAATGTGAATAAAACCATACTTTCAGCCTTCCTTAGTTGAACATTATATTATCTAACCTCATCAATATTACAAACACCATTTCAACAGCTGTTAGAAACTTTTAGAAATCATTATTTACATTTGAACAGTGAAAGCTGTGACTTTTCGATTTATTTAAATCTCTCTCCGTGTTTTTCTTATGGCCGAAAAACATACTTTGAAAACTTCCCATACCCTTCAGGGTGAAAATATTGAAGAATCAAAGACCTTATTGCACAACTACGAACAGAGGCAATTTTTTTGAAACCTCAACCGTTTAAATTGGTCAAGGAATAAGGGAGGAGTTGCGTTGACAACAAATGGCTTCACGTATTATATATTAGGATTCAATTATTTGCTGATTGTACAATTAAGTGTTTGTCGGTTTAAACCATATGACAAAAATATGGCCTTTTTAATTTTAAGTAAATACATAGTTGTTGCCAAATACAAAAAATGCGATATTTACGATTGTGATCATTCATTGATGTATTGTCCGACATGTCTATGGGCTATACTGTGGGGAAGTCTACTGTTGTATATTTAGTTTTTCAATGTATTTCAATATTTTGATCGACTATTCAATGAAATATTGCATTACTCTATAAAAACAAAATTGACATGGACGAGTTAGCATTAGACCAAGCTATGAATACAGTATTTTTCTTACAGTGGAGAAATAACCGTGAGAATGTATACAGTACATACCAAAACAGAGTTTTTCATTGTAAAATGAACAGTTTGTCGTAAGGTAGTTGACATTTATGTCAAGTATGTTATGTACAGTATCTGTAAAATGTGTAAAGAGTTTTTAAATTACACATATCTTTGATAACATTATAAATCAAGTGGATGCTGTACACTTCTTCTCTCATTATAGATAATCTTTCACTAAGAGTGAAGTCTCTTAGCTGTAAAAACTGTCATTGATTACCTCGGGACATGTTGTGCCTTATCCTCCATCACATTACCGTCATCTTTCACCAAGAGTGAAGTCTCTTAGCTGTAAAAACTGTCATTGATTACCTCGGGACATGTTGTGCCTTATCCTCCATCACATTACCGTCATCTTTCACCAAGAGTGAAGTCTCTTAGCTGTAAAAACTGTCATTGATTACCTCGGGAGATGTTGTGCCTTATCCTCCATCACATTACCGTCATCTTTCACTAAGAGTGAAGTCTCTTAGCTGTAAAAACTGTCATCGATTACCTCGGGAGATGTTATGCCTTATCCTCCATCACATTGCCGTCATCTTTCACCAAGAGTGAAGTCTCTTAGCTGTAAAAACTGTCATTGATTACCTCGGGAGATGTTGTGCCTTATCCTCCATCACATTACCGTCATCTTTCACTAAGAGTGAAGTCTCTTAGCTGTAAAAACTGTCATCGATTACCTCGGGAGATGTTGTGCCTTATCCTCCATCACATTACCGTCATCTTTCACTAAGAGTGAAGTCTCTTAGCTGTAAAAACTGTCATTGATTACCTCGGGAGATGTTGTGCCTTATCCTCCATCACATTACCGTCATCTTTCACCAAGAGTGAAGTCTCTTAGCTGTAAAAACTGTCATTGATTACCTCGGGAGATGTTATGCCTTATCCTCCATCACATTACCGTTCTCTTTCACCAAGAGTGAAGTCTCTCCCTCCTTGTATTGGCCTAACTCTGTACGTTATATTCGTGGGAAAATAAACTATCTAAGAGATCTGCTTGGTGGCTTTACAATCAGCGAAGAAAATAAATCACAATCACTATACGCTGGAGTTCAGCGATGCGTGCAAGAATTTCGTGAGATTAAACAATGTTATAAGTGAGTAAACTACAATATATAAGTTATGCACACTTATATAATCGTTTCTCACCTCTCGTTTCTGAGGTAGACTGTCGCAAATCATGCATTAGTTTGAAGCTCACCTTTGTCACATGTTGCAGCTCTAGAATCCCTTTATGGGAGCTATATGCAGTATTTGTCGCAACTCGGAGAACGCATTGAAAAATATCAATAGCTTTAAGTGAATATCATAGTTACAGTTAATGAAATTAAGGCGTCAAATTCCAAAAACAACAATTGCAGGTTCTGTGCTAGAGAACCTCAACAAAGTAGTTTGTATCCTCCGGGCTCGCTTTTTTACCATCTTATATAACACGATCACAGATGTAAGATAGCTCTGTGAAAGTTTTAAGAGTCTCCAGAGGCTGTTGATTTTAATCCCATGAAAACAATGTTATTAGCGAATCCATATTTGTTCGTTATTTATTGACCAAAAGTTGTGTATGGGGTGTCATTTTAAACGTTATTGCGCATTGGGTTTGCTTTTGATATTTTGAATACTTACGCCTAGTTTTGAAAAAAAGGTGAAAGTAAAGACTTGAAACTAAATATTTTCTATGTTTTTTTCTATAAAACTAATTAGGAATTAGCGAAGCAATTCCAACGCGCTGATCAATTTTTTTAATCCGTTTTAAAATACCTGTTTAATTTTGATACACGTGGTGGTATGTCCGGTTCGAAAATAATATTGTTCATATGGGATTAAAACCAACATGGCCGTCAGTCTCTGCAGACTCTTAAACGAATTTTACAACTATATATCCTACAGTCGATAGTTAGTTCAAGAAAATACTATGGTTATGGCTTGAATCTTGCTCTTCTCCATTGATAGAGATCATTTTTAATACGAAATTTTGTTATTGTACTGTACAAGGTCTCCATGTAATTTTTAATAACAAAAAATTTGTATGTATTAGCTTTGTGCTATAATTTGTGTGGGTAGCTTTTCGTGTTCATATTGTTAATTTTTTCTTATGCTTTTATTGTCCCCTCAGTGCTAACTTGATTCCATGGTTAAAAATGAATTTTCTTACTTCTGTGATTATTTTATCTTCTTTTTATAGGTTTTTTAATTCTAATACAATACTGTACTTTATTGGTTGTAGCATTATGACCTGTTTTGTTTTCCTCTTTTCAGATTTTGTAATTGTAATGCTCGCTTATTTGTTGTCATCTTAAGGTCGGAGTATACATTTGTCACAACAGTTTTGTGTGTAACTGTGGTCAGATTTATTGTTTTAACTCAGTTTTTTGTTGTGCATCTGTAGCAGTAACACATTTTTGTTCTTTTCTAATATCCTAGTTACCTTACTCATCAGAATAGATGTGTGTGCAATTATACGAGGGGTATCCAAAAAGTAAGTTTCCATTAATTATGAAAAAGTTAAAAAGACTCAAAAAATAACTGAAACACATTTATTCAACTTTTTACATCATACCTTATTTTTCTACATAGTTACCATCCCTTTCTAAACACTCTTGGTATCTAGGAAGTAGTTTTTTTATTCCAGCATCACAAAATTCACCCGCCAAATTGTTAAGCCAAGTATCCACCTCATTTTGAAGGTCATCGCTGTTGGCAAATCGCCGACCGCCAAGGTGTCTTTTGAGCTCCGGAAACAGATGAAAATCGCTAGGCGCAAGATCTGGTGAGTATGGAGGATGACCAAAAACATCCCACTTAAATTTCCTCAAAAGTTCCATTGTTGCACGAGCAGCGTGTGGTCGGGCGTTATCGTGAATAAGCAGAACCGTGCGCGACAAAAGTCCACGCCGTTTATTCTGTATTGCCCGCCGTGAAGTCTGGTGAGAACTTCACAATACCTTTCTGCATTTATGGTTTCGCCACGAGGAAGATAGTCAGTCAATAACACTCCACGGCAGTCCCAAAAAACTGTAGCCATTACCTTTCCTGCTGACTCAAAAACTTTGGCTTTTTGAGGAGCTGCCTCTCCTTTTTTTTGCCACACCATACTCTGGCGTTTGGTTTCTGGAGTTGAGTGGTGAATCCATGTTTCATCACCAGTGACTATTCTACTGAAAAGGTTTTCATCTTCATCGTCAAACAATCGCAAGAAAGACTGGGCAGCAGCCATTCGTTGTTGTTTATGGGCATCGCTCAATAAGCGAGGCACCCATCTTGCACACACTTTTGCAAGCTGAAGATCTTCTGTCATGATATTGTGCACAGATGACCGGCTAACTTCAAAACTTGACGGCAGTTTACCCATAATTTCATCGAGAGTCACTCGCTTATCATTGTCAATAACTGCTCGTACAGCATTAATGACGTCTGGTTGCCGAGAACTGGCCGGTCGGCCATTACGCTCATCGTCATGAACATTTTCTCTTCCTTCCAAAAACATTGCACGCCAACGACGGACCATCTGAACGGACATAACATGTTCACCATACACTTGACACAACTGACGATGAATTTCAACGGCAGTTACGTTTTTGGCGGTCAAGAAACGAATAACACTACGGACTTCGCAACTGGCGGCAGAACGCAGTGGAGTCTCCATAATGTTTGGGCAGCACCTGACTGAGCAGCGTGACAATGCGCCAGTGACCGGCGCACCTGTTGCCAACCGAACCGCGCTAAATATCCCCGCCCACAGCTGCACGCTGTGTTACGCACGCGTCTTTTTACAGGACAGGGAAACTTACTTTTTGGATACCCCTCGTAGTTTGCTTCTCGCCTGTTGTGAACGGCCTCATTCAATGTACGACTGACATTTCTTTATTGTTGTCTAAGGCCTGGTTTATGGGTATCTGTTACTAGTGTTTCACTCCACGTCGAGAGTGCATTCCGATGTCTTCATCGATCAAAGCCTTTGGACGTACCTTATTGGTGCCTGTTCTCTCTCGTCAACACCCAACAAAGGATGCAAGTACCGGCCATAAACTGGAGGATGCGCTTTTACTTTCTCTGGCCTCGCTGACAGATAATTAAGAAAAGTCGTTCCGTCCGGTGGTTTTTATATTTCTCCCATGTAAGGATATTTACTGCTGTGCGGGTCACTCTCGCTTTAGAGTTGCTCAACAGTGACAGCAGGTGACTCCTCGTCCACCTGTAAATTGAGGGAGGAGGAGGTATTAAGTGTAGGGCATCATGCTTGATTAAACATGTTTAACTCAATCAAGATATTGACATCGATATATACTTAGTATAGTTCGTTGCACATTGATCGAACGTTTCGTTATGTGTGTGGAAACAACCTTCTCTTATAAACGTATTCTTGTTTGTTAGGATTCTTTCAAAGGAAATCCTTATAACGAGATTGGTTCTATTGTGATTGGAGAATAGCGAAACTGAGAGTAGTCAGTTTATTACTATTAAGACGCCGATCGTCAAGATATGGGCGAGTGAGTGTAGATGAACGAGTGTAGCCATTGTTACTAACTAAGGTCGACTGTTCCTCAAAAAGAGCTATTTATTAATAGCCCAATAGCTAGGGCATCTAAGGGACCTAAAACTTTACGTGGAATCCGAACCACGTATTGTTGGTCTGATTTTCGGCTAACTGACAAGCCTGACACCTAAGTTCTCTTCCCTACACAATATCTGAACTTTGACTACCATGCAATATGGACATCCCAGATTGTTCTAGTAGTGTCCACGTCGATGGAAACCGGTATTAAGAGGACCGAGCATGAAACCTGGAACCTATAGCCTAGAATTTCCTCGACACTTTGTCCCCAAGTAGCTGGGTTACAGCACTGCGCCACCAGTGCCTTTTTTGTATTCGCTACCCTTACACATTTAAAGCGAATACTTATTTCTCAGGCTTACAAATTACGCTAATAATTTTAGGTATAGTCGATTACAATATAGGTTTGGCATAGGGAGCCGATGACACGTTTACTATTCAACAACCTAAAGGAAAAGGATTTGTCATTCCGCGTGTCAGTAGATGTGGGTTACTACGTCGTACAACTGCTCCCCAGCTGCCTGTATGTGAAGGGTGGCAAGGGGTTCGTACGCAACCCTTTCATAATTGCCCTTTATGTTTTATAGTTACATTGTTTAATTGAATGTATAGGGTCATTGAAGACTGTTGGAGGTGGCCCAATGTGTAGGGGTGAATAGAAGCCTGCGGAGTTTGTGATCCTGGTTTGTACGTTCAAGGTACAAAGTCCATGATGATGATGACGATGCAATAACCTGTACTTTCTATCATTGTTTACTATAATTAAATTTATTTTTTAAAGTTAACTGTATAAAAGCAGGATGTTTCATAAACATCTTTCTTTAGGGGAGCATTAATGCTAAGAGAGGAATACTCTGAGATGGCTAGTAATGCAATATGATGCAGACAGTGGGTCGCGGAAAATATTATAAAAGTAGCCAAGAGAAAAGCTAGAGATGGCTTTTGAAGTGCGAGGAAGATTTAAAGAAACGGGAGTATTGAGAGAGGAAAATTGGAAAATAGAACTTGGCTCCGTTCCTTGTAAAACATTATGATACTGGAACGTGTTTTAAGATGATGGTGATTGCAAAAGGAAAAAGTAAGTTTGAGATAAAAAGAAGAATAAAAATCCACAAATTTTATAGAAGTTATGGTGGATCTCATTTAGCTCATGATTGCAAAGTTAATACATCACAAAATTATGAAGAGTTTCAAAATAAAACTTACTGTTAATTTGTCAGCTTATATCATCTGTCACTAGCATTGTTACTGACTGAAGTATTATTGTATTTTGCATAGACAAATTGAATGTTTCTTATCAGAGTGTGTGCCAATAAAATAAAATTTAAGTGATCTATCGGTCAATGATCTCTGGGCGTGTGTGTGAAGATGAAATATTCTTTTTGACTCGATTGGGCTTTGTTGGTAAACCGTTAACAATTTTTTATTTACGAATATGTAACTTTACATCCTTACATGTGGTTAATGTTCTGCATGCTTTATGGATTGCAGTGAGTAGAATGTAGAGTCCGTGTGTATACACGATAACACCCTTCAGTAAAAACTAAAAACAACGTCCATTCCAAACACCTAGACTTCTAGTAGTTTATTTACAACACCAAACACGGGGTTATTCTGTGCTACAACTAAAAGGTCAGAGGTGAACTCCGGGATTGTGAGCTTCAGTACTTCCAAATGTTTCGTGAAGGTCTTTTTTTTACGCCACTTGAATTTTTATTTGTTTGCAACACCTAAATAAATTATTATTTTACTAAGGGACATCCCTGCACGCTTCGCGTGCCAACCCCGTCACTCGCTGCGCTCGTTACATCTCGGCCTGTGACTTTTGACTGTTTGTGTTGCTATTTATTTATTAGTATAAATACCCAGTAATATTACTTAACCTATTTAAAACGCGTTCATTTAATTTATTTTCGTTAATAACTGAAGATTAATTGAATAAATAAAATAACTGCGTTAGATTACCCATGAAACCTTCCAGTCCAGTTGAGTTAAACCCTACAATCGAATATGAATAAAACCATGGTTTCAACCTTCCTTAGTTTAACATTATGGAATATCTAACCTCCTCAATATTACAAACACCATAGTTTACATTCCAACAGCTTTTAAAACCTTTTAGAAATCATTATTTACATTGAACCGTGATCAGTTGTAATTTTTTCGATTCATTCGGTAAGCCATGCAAGACATGTTATTCGTATGGCCGAAAAACGTACTTTGAAGACTTCCCACAGCCTTCAAGGTGAAAATATTGAAGGATCAAAACCTTATTGCTAAACTACGAAAAGAGGCAAATGTTATGACACCTTAACCATTTAAAATTTAAATTGGTCAAGGAATAAGGGAGGAGTTGCGTTGACAAAAAACGGCTTCACGTATTATATATAATAAATAGGATTTAATTATTTGCTGATTGTACAATTAAGTGTTTGTCGGTACACTACGCCACTTAATTTATATCACCTATACATAATACGGGTAAAATAGTGTATAAGTTTATCTCTTGTATTAGCGTTGAGATTCAAGGAAGGGTTTAAAATAAAGAGACGTAGCCGGTTCGCAAACCATTAGTGTGCATTCTTATCGTTTATGTGCATGGTATGTTGTTTGGTTTGGGCTTACAAGCCTGTCTCATACTATCCGCAATACGCAATTGACGTTGTCAGTATCTAAGACAACAAATACGTAAGTTAATTCGAATTACTGTTCGAAATATTGATTGAGAGTTAACCAAGCTAACCGAATATGTTTCTAAATCATCGGCGTCCATAACTGAGCAACTCCATCTGTTAACTCCCGGAGACACAAACGGTACAGCCCTCTCAGATGAAAGTCCGAGTGGCAAAGAGATTTCAGAGAGAGATGAAGAAAGCTGATCCGGTGAAATTAATGATGCGTTGAATTTAAATCAGACAAGAGTATAGACGGACGTCGGCAGTCTACAATAGGGAGGGTTATGTAAGCAGATGTTATGGTGTCGGTCCTCCGTTAGAACTCATCAGCGTACAATGGGGTGGCTAGATAAGGGACGCCATTGTTGTATTACCTGCGGGGCTCTTTAGTGGCTCATTTTGGTATTTATACATAGCCACACGTGTCAAGGTATTGTGGTTGTGAGACATCACTGTACTCGCTTCAGTTGTTCGAGGAATGATACACAACTGTGTTTTGGTGTCATATGATACAGAACTGTGCTTTGCTCAGTCATATGGTTCAGAACTGTGTTTTGGTCAGTAATATGATACATAATTGTGTTTTGGTCTGTTGTATGATACATAACTGAGCTTTGGCCAGTCATATGGTTCAGAACTGTATTTTGGTCAGTAATATGATACATAATTGTGTTTTGGTCTGTTGTATGATACATAACTGAGCTTTGGCCAGTCATATGGTTCAGAACTGTGTTTTGGTCAGTAATATGATACATAATTGTGTTTTGGTCTGTTGTATGATACATAACTGAGCTTTAGCCAGTCATATGATACAGAACTGTGCTTTGGTCAGTCATATGATACAGAACTGTGCTTTGGTCAGTCAAATGATTCAGAACTGTGTTTTGGTCAGTAATATGATACATAATTGTGTTTTGGTCTGTTGTATGATACAGAACTGTGCTTTGGTCAGTCATATGGTTCAGAACTGTGTTTTGGTCAGTAATATGATACATAACTGAGTTTTGGTCAGTTGTATGATACATAACTGAGCTTTGGCCAGTCATATGATACAGAACTGTGCTTTGGTCAGTCATATGATACAGAACTGTGCTTTGGTCAGTCAAATGATTCAGAACTGTGATATGATTTTGGATCATCAGTCAAATGATTTTGGTCAGTAATATGATACATAACTGTCAGTTGCATGATACAGTACTGTCCTTTGGCCAGTCACAAGATATATATCTGTGCTTTAGTCAGTTGCATGATACAGGTTTTTTCTTTGTTCAGTCACACGATACAGAACTGTGCGTTGGCCAGTCACACGATACGGAACTGTGTTTTTGTCAGTTGCATGATACAGAACTGTGATTTGGCCAGTCACACGGTACATAACTGTGCTTTGGCCAGTCACACGATACATAACTGTGCTTTGGCGAGTCACACGATACAGAACTGTGCTTTGGTCAGTTGTATGATACATAACTGCTTTGGTCTCTCATACGATATGATTACTGTGCTTAGGTCAGTAATGTGATACATAACTGAGCTTTGGCCAGTCACATACAGAACTGTGCTTTGGCCAGTCACACGATACAGATATTTGCTGTGGTCAGTTGCGTGACACAGAAGTGTGCTTAGGTCTGTCATACGATACAGAACTGTGCTTAGGTCAGTAATGTGATACATAACTGAGCTTTGGCCAGTCATATGCAGTACAAGTAAATGTCACACAACACAAAATGTATTATAATATAAGCACAGAATGCACAAGTATACAACAATACAGGTTAAAAATGCACAACTATTATGGTGATCGATTTCGGTGAACCACGCTTACCTTCCTCAGGCCAGAGGGATTCACAAAGGAATGGAAAATGGTGTTCATAAATTGAGTTGTTGATAAATCCTCTGGTTGATCACCATAATATTTGTGCATTTTGTACTTGTATTGTACTATATTTGTGCTTTTTGTGCATACACAACACATATTGTAATAAATTTTGTGTTGTGTTACGTTTTACTTGTACTGTATTTGTACCAACGCGTATTATGCTAATTAAAAAACTATTTCCAGTCATATGATACAGAACTGTGCTTTGCTCAGTTGCATGATACAGAACTGTGCTTTGGCCAGTTACAAGATACAGAACTGTGCTTTGGTCAGTTGCTTGATACAGATTTTTTCTTTGTTCAGTCACACGATACAGAACTGTGCGTTGGCCAGTCACACGATACGGAACTGTGCTTCTGTCAGTTGCATGATACAGAACTGTGATTTGGCCAGTCACACGATACAGAACTGTGATTTAGCCAGTTACACGATACAGAACTGTGATTTGGCTAGTCACACGATACAGAATTGTGCTTTGGTCAGTCACACGATACAGAACTGTGCTTTGGCGAGTTACACGATACAGAATTGTGCTTTGGCCAATCACACGATACAGAACTGTGCTTTGGCCAGTCACACGATACAGAACTGTGCTTTGGCCAATCACACGATACAGATATTTGCTGTGGTCAGTTGCATGACACAGAAGTGTGCTTAGGTCTGTCATACGATACAGAACTGTGCTTAGGTCAGTAATGTGATACATAACTTGTCTTTGGCAAGCCATATGATTCAGAACTCTGTTTTTGTCAGTCATATGGTAAAGAATTTGGCTTTGGTTAGTCATATGATTCAGAACTGTATTTTTGTCAGTCATATGATACAGAATTCGGATTTGGCCAGTCATACGATACCGAACTGTGTTTAGGTCAGTTACATGATACATAACTGAGCTTTTGCAAGCCATATGTTTCATAACTGTGTTTAGGTCAGTTACATGATACATAACTGAGCTTTTGCAAGCCAATGTTTCATAACTGTGTTTAGGTCAGTTACATGATACATAACTGAGCTTTTGCAAGCCATATGTTTCATAACTGTGTTTAGGTCAGTTACATGATACATAACTGAGCTTTTGCAAGCCATATGTTTCATAACTGTATTTAGGTCAGTTACATGATACATAACTGAGCTTTTGCAAGCCATATGTTTCATAACTGTGTTTAGGTCAGTTACATGATACATAACTGAGCTTTTGCAAGCCAATGTTTCATAACTGTGTTTAGGTCAGTTACATGATACATAACTGAGCTTTTGCAAGCCAATGTTTCATAACTGTGTTTAGGTCAGTTACATGATACATAACTGAGCTTTTGCAAGCCAATGTTTCATAACTGTGTTTAGGTCAGTTACATGATACATAACTGAGCTTTTGCAAGCCAATGTTTCATAACTCTGTTAGGTCAGTTACATGATACATAACTGAGCTTTTGCAAGCCAATGTTTCATAACTGTGTTTAGGTCAGTTACATGATACATAACTGAGCTTTTGCAAGCCAATGTTTCATAACTGTGTTTAGGTCAGTTACATGATACATAACTGAGCTTTTGCAAGCCAATGTTTCATAACTGTGTTTAGGTCAGTTACATGATACATAACTGAGCTTTTGCAAGCCATTTGTTTCATAACTGTGTTTAGGTCAGTTACATGATACATAACTGAGCTTTTGCAAGCCATATGTTTCATAACTGTGTTTAGGTCAGTTACATGATACATAACTGAGCTTTTGCAAGCCATATGTTTCATAACTGTGTTTAGGTCAGTTACATGATACATAACTGAGCTTTTGCAAGCCAATGTTTCATAACTGTGTTTAGGTCAGTTACATGATACATAACTGAGCTTTTGCAAGCCATATGTTTCATAACTGTGTTTAGGTCAGTTACATGATACATAACTGAGCTTTTGCAAGCCAATGTTTCATAACTGTGTTTAGGTCAGTTACATGATACATAACTGAGCTTTTGCAAGCCATATGTTTCATAACTGTGTTTTGGTCAGTAATATGATACAGAACTGTGCTTTGGTCATTTACATGATACAGCACTGAGCTTTAGTCAGTCATATGATACATAATTGTGCTTTGGTCAGTCATGTGATACAGAACTCGGCTTTTATAAGTTATCTAGAAATTATAAAATTAGGAATCTTTAAAAATATTATGAACTATCAGATTGTAATTATTACCTTAGTGTTTTCTCGTTGTAGTAAGTAGAGCCTATAGTCGAATTGTCTGTCCTGCGAGTTGTGGCTGTGGTTCGGTCCAAGTGGTCGGCTACGCCCTATTTCCTAGGTTCGATACGCACGCCGTTCACGCAGAGCTTCCCGCGACAGAGCACTGGACCAGAGCGTGACAACCGCTACACCTGTCTATTGGTGTTTCGCAAATATTTCAAATACTAGAGGGTTCAAAATATCAAGGTTAGTTGGAATTGTTCGCGGGAATATAGCAAATATTTATTGGTAAATATCATAACAATAGTTTGTAAATGATACCGCGTAGGTGGGAACATAAACATAGGCCTACTTGTTGGGAGTAGTATACTAATTTAAGACGTATCTTGAACATTACAGTCAGTAGCCTACGTCTGTTAGTTTGAATATTTTTTAATCCTACGGCCCATTCCCTTCAGACTATTTGTCTTAGCAGGGAACTTGCTCAGATCGTCACGGGAGAACCAGTACAGTTGAGGGTGATTTACCTGGCGTGGCTGTATGCTTATCGTTGTTATTGACTTAGTCGGTTACCCTACCTCTTATTCCACAGGTGCCCGGTTTGAGCCTAAATAAAAAAGGACAAAGTAGAATGAAATAGAGGTCGCATCCTATAGTGCGTTAATTGTGTGACCAGTTTGACATGTATTTAAGTGGCAGGGCGCAAATCTGTAAGGTTAAGCGTAATAATTATTACTATTAATGTATAAAGGTGAACATTTCATGTAATCTATTAAAAACTACCAATTAATTGTTCGTTGCGGCCATAAAACAGCGACCTTTCTTTCTTTATTCTCTGTGAAAAAAGCAGTCAGCTGGTTCCTTACGGCGCTAGACCTGTATTTCGAAACTTACCTTATTTGCATGTTTATATGAACGTAATGTTGACTTAAATTTAATTCATGTTCTAACATAAAAGTTATGTATTTGTTTAGAAACCACTTATCAGGGTTCAAAGAACGCAAGTCTCCAATTTCTATATTACTTGCCGAGAAACAGCTTACCATTATTTCTGTTATCTAATTTCTAAGCACGTCTAAAACTATCGCATCGCAGCACACCTATCGAGCCTGACCCAAGAGGTCACGTGACACCCATCTGGACTCCATCCCCTCTGGCCACACACCACCACTCCAGGGCTTCTGTAGCGCCCCTCACAACGTCGTAGACAAGGCCCGACACTCAACAGGTTTATCAAGACTGCTTCTCGTATTTGACAACAATGGATGAACGTGGCAATAAACTAAATAGATTAAATGTTTTCAACATTAAATTTTACTTTTATTAATATGTTGTAAATAAAACTGTTTTGTTTACAATAAACGTTTCAGTCTCAACGTTCAAGTCACCATGTGATTAAATAATATGCAGTTCTATTACTATTTCGCGAAATCGTGTAACATTCTGACTGTGGCTTGCAGTTAGTCTCCAGCAGTGTAAATGGCGTGATTTGATTCTAGATTTGAACGAAAAGTTGATTGTATCAGATACTGACATTCAGCTGTTTTAATAAATAACAATTAGAAAAAACTACTCACGAACGTTCGCTTACATCATCAGTTCCACATCTTTTAACGATTAATGCTTTAGAATTTACAAATTTTTAAATGTGCGTCCCTTCAGAATGTACTCTCAAACATGATTTTGCCTCAAGTTAGTAATGATATTCAAAAATTCAAGTAATGTCGGGGTTGGGTTGCTCTCATTAGCCCGAGACAACGAAGGAAATAAGGCTAAAGTAATATCCGGTGGTTTGTTATCCAGCTTCCACCCACCACGTCATCAGCGGTTTACTGGAGACGACTCCCACACTCAGGAGTTGGTGGGAGGAATGTCGGGGTGGTTGCTCTCATTAGCCCGAGACAACGGAGGAAATAAGCCTAATGTAATATCCGGTGGTTTGTTATTCAGCTTCCACCCACCACGTCATCAGCGGTTTACTGGAGACGACTCCCACACTAAGGTGTTGGTGGGAGGAATGTCGGGGGTGGTTGCTCTCATAATCCCGAGACAAGGGAGGAAATAAGGCTAAAGTAATATCCGGTAGTTTGTTATCCAGCTTCCACCCACCACGTCATCAGCAGTTTACTGGAGACGACTCCCACACTAAGGTGTTCGTGGAAGGAATGTCGGGGATGGTTGCTCTCATAATCCCGAGACAAGGGAGGAAATAAGGCTAAAGTAATATCCGGTGGTTTGTTATCCAGCTTCCACCCACCACATCTTCAGTGGTTTACTGGAGACGACCCCAACACTCAGGTGTTGGTGTGAGGAATGTCGGGGGGGCGGTTGCTCTCATTAGCCCGAGACAACGGAGGATCTAAGGCAATGTAATATCCGGTGGTTTGTTATCCAGCTTCCGCCCCGTCACCATAGATAGCCAACCAACCCCCTCTCCACTCCTCAATCGAATAGTTTATTTTAGACTACTTATTAATTTTAAGATGCTAAAAAAAGTTACACTAAAAAAATGTTGTTATCGAAAATTTATGTGTTTAAGACATACTAATTATGTAATCACACGAATATAGTACGTAATTAATTATAATGTATATTTATAGCTATGTGTTTTTTTGTGTGTGATGGAAATGGGTTGTTTGTGATAAAAAGCTATACAGTACTCTTGAGGGCTTTGTTTAAAATGTCCCTTAAAATAAATTCCCTATAAATTTCATTATAAATTTCCTTAACTCAAAAACATATATTTTAACAATGAGGTGACTTACAATGCTTTGTTTGTGACTAAGAAAATGAATAAAACGTAACACATACTATGTTGGGGAAGACAAAGCATGTGCTTAGGGAAGACAAACTATGTTTTACAGTATATCAAAGTTTTTATTTAAAATCTATTCTAACGTCTCTCAGCTTAGACCTTCCATTCATAACGAATTCATACTTAAGTATACAACAGTCCCTCTACAGTAGTAGGTAGAAGAACTACTGTAGATAGAGAAGGTCGTGTCTGTACTCAGCTTAGCCCTTCCATTCATAACAAATCTATACGTAAGTATACAACAGTCCCTCTACAGTAGTAGGTAGAAGAACTACTGTAGATAGAGAAGGTCGTGTCCGTACTTTATACGTCACTCAGCTTAGCCCTTTCATTCATAACAAATCTATACGTAAGTATACAACAGTCCCTCTACTACAGTAGTAGGTAGAAGAACTACTGTAGATAGAGAAGGCTGTGTCCGTACTTTATACGTCACTCAGCTTAGCCCTTCCATTCATAACAAATCTATACGTAAGTATACAACAGTCCCTCTACAGTAGTAGGTAGAAGAACTACTGTAGATAGAGAAGGTTGTGTCTGTACTTTATACGTCACTCAGCTCAGCCCTTCCATTCATAACAAATCTATACGTAAGTATACAACTGTCCCTCTACAGTAGAGGTAGAAGAACTACTGTAGACAGAGAAGGCTGTGTCCGTACTTTATACGTCACTCAGCTCAGCCCTTCCATTCATAACAAATCTATACGTAAGTAGGCTATACAACAGCCCCTCTACAGTAGTAGGTAGAAGAACTACTGTAGATAGAGAAGGCTGTGTCCGTACTTTATACGTCACTCAGCTTAGCCCTTCCATTCATAACAAATCTATACGTAAGTATACAACAGTCCCTCTACAGTAGTAGGTAGAAGAACTACTGTAGATAGAGAAGGCTGTGTCCGTACTTTATACGTCACTCAGCTTAGCCCTTCCATTCATAACAAATCTATACGTAAGTATACAACAGTCCCTCTACAGTAGTAGGTAGAACTACTGTAGATAGAGAAGGTTGTGTCCTTACTTTATACGTCACTCAGCTTAGCCCTTCCATTCATAACAAATCTATACGTAAGTATACAACAGTCCCTCTACAGTAGTAGGTAGAAGAACTACTGTAGATATAGAAGGTTGTGTCCTTACTTTATACGTCACTCAGCTTAGCCCTTCCATTCATAACAAATCTATACGTAAGTATACAAAAGTCCCTCTACAGTAGTAGGTAGAAGAACTACTGTAGATATAGAAGGTTGTGTCCTTACTTTATACGTCACTCAGCTTAGCCCTTCCATTCATAACAAATCTATACGTAAGTATACAAAAGTCCCTCTACAGTAGTAGGTAGAAGAACTACTGTAGATATAGAAGGTTGTGTCCTTACTTTATACGTCACTCAGCTTAGCCCTTCCATTCATAACAAATCTATACGTAAGTATACAAAAGTCCCTCTACAGTAGTAGGTAGAAGAACTACTGTAGATATAGAAGGTTGTGTCCTTACTTTATACGTCACTCAGCTTAGCCCTTCCATTCATAACAAATCTATACGTAAGTATACAAAAGTCCCTCTACAGTAGTAGGTAGAAGAACTACTGTAGATATAGAAGGTTGTGTCCTTACTTTATACGTCACTCAGCTTAGCCCTTCCATTCATAACATATCTATACGTAAGTATACAACAGTCCCTCTACAGTAGTAGGTAGAAGAACTACTGTAGATATAGAAGGTCGTGTCTGTACTCAGCTTATCCCCTCCTTTCGTCCACTTGATCCTTTTACTGTAGTAGTTTGTACCACGAAACATACTCAAACTACGTATGAAGTTGGGCGCAAGGAATTGAAACTCTCAAACGATAAAGTTTTACATGAAGATAACGTTTGTCTGTACATTTTATTTTAATACCAACTGTAACCAACAAAATCCTGTACAAATAATATTTTCCTTGAGAAGTAAGGTTGAGTCATCAGAGTGTTGAGGGGGAACTTTCCCCGATGCCTGGGGTGAAACATTGATTGTAAACAGACACGCCAGCAGTTACCCCAGGATACCGTACAACTTCACCAACCCAATCATTTACGGATTTTGTTTAGGAGTAATTGTCACCTTATATGTGATCTTTAAGTACTGCACCAGCAAACATTTATCACAGGTCTGTTTCTTATAAATTTGTTTTCTTGGATTACGAGTATTATATGCCTTTTGTTTCAATAACACAATTTCCACGGATGCTTGGTAGGCTACACAGTGTCTCAGTAGTCTTGTACCAGGTAATGCATGTGTGTGTGTGCGCGTGCGTGCGTGTGTGCGCGCGTGCGTGCGTGTGTGTGAACGCACGCGCGTATGTGCGTACTAACGACGATGCCTTATTGATGGCTTCTCCCTACCCATTATTGGACCCAAGACCCGCCTTGTGTTTGGATTTCCTATCTGTAATGGGGCATTCGTGGTCCCTCATAAGTGTCCAAAATAACAAACACGGTCACCTGCCTAAGATCACCTGTAGGGTGTAAACGTAATAGGTCGTGACATGATGTATATCATGTTAATGCAAGTTTTAGGCCTTAAACAGATAAGTCGACGCTGGTAGCGCAGTGCTGTAACCCAGCTACTTGGAGATTAAGTGTTGAGGAGATTATAGACGATAGGTTTTATTCTCGGTCCTCTTTAATACCGACACGGCGACCGCTCAATGGTTGCCATCGACGTTGGCACTACTAGAGAAGTCTGAAGTGTCCATATTGGTCGGTGGTTCAAATGTTGTGTAGGAAAGAGAACTAAGTGTCAGGCTTAATTAGCTGAAAATCAGACCAACACTTCGTGGTTCGGATTTCGCGTAAATCTATAGGTCCCTTAGTTGTCCTGGATATTGGGTTAGTAATAAAAAGCTCTTTCTGAGAAACACTCGACCTTAGTCAGTAACAATGACTACACTTGTTCAACTACGCTCATTCGCACCTCATAATCCCCCATATCTTGACGATCGGCGTCTTACTAGTAAATAAATGAATAAGTGATACTGCTCACAAGATCAGATTCCATTGTCAAGTTCGAAATTATATTTAGGTTGACTAATAGCAGTAAATATAATGCAACAGATTGGAAGCAAAAGCAGTAAAAATGTCGATGTATCGATAGTTCTACGATGCATAAGCAATTTTGATGTCTCAGAATTATTCTGATACGCGAAAATGACGATTTAATAAGAATAAAAACGCCTTTTAATCAATCTTATTTATTGGTTTTTATTAAATCGAATACTTTGATTTTTTTAAATAACATAATTTTACAATGAAATACAGTAGTTGTAAAATTATTATTAATCGAGTTTGTTTTTGTTTCGTTCGATTGTACCGAGTGGACAGAGA
Organism: Stictocephala bisonia; assembly: GCA_035578905.1. NCBI lineage: Eukaryota > Metazoa > Arthropoda > Insecta > Hemiptera > Membracidae > Stictocephala > Stictocephala bisonia. The sequence continues at coordinate 1,125,826 of JAQJVL010000052.1, forward strand.
CGAGCGTGGTACACTTAAAAACTAGATTAGGTCGCGATAACGAAAACAAGAGTTCGTCCGAGGGATATAACTCTTCTGATATGATATCATTCCATCAAGCAATTTATTTAATTACATATATTTATTTATTTATTTTACTTTCTTCGCCAGTGGTATTTTGAACACGATATTCAAACGTTATTGAGGGACAAGGGTCCAAACCCCTATGACAAATTTAAGTGCACCTTCCGGGATTTGAACCCGTGACAATCTGCATATGAAGCAGCCGTGATAACCACTAGGTCAGCAAGAGGCCTATTGCATATGCCGTATAAATACCGTAATTTACGTGCGTTCGGCGTACCACGAATTATGAGAACATTCCCACTCAGACAGTCCATCTATTTTAGCTAATTGGCGATTGTTTTGGGATCCATATTTAGGAAAAAAAGAATAGAATTGATACCTATTTACTTGTAATAGCTTAATAAATCAGGTTCTTCTATTGTATTTTCGTTTACTAATAACACTGATAAGTTTTCCGTTTAAAATTTATGTGTTGCGTTTTGAAAAATTCACGTAAGGAAGAATCGATTCTCGGTTCCGTTTGAGCGTCGTTACTGTATTCTAAAAGATATAAATAAAAATCATTTTTATTTGAAGTAAGTCGAATTAAACGTTAATTCGTTAATTATTAAAAAAAACTACTCTATTGTATCAATTTACAAGCTTTTATTAGAAAATATTTTAAACTGAAATTAGTATAAAAACTCAATGAATTCAATAAATTGCAGTTTATTGGAAATATCGATAGCATTTTTTAATTTTATTATATTCTCAAAACAATAAAGGATAATTATAATTCAATGAAAATTATCTTCCTCTGAAAAATGTCTGTGATGTAGTAAGTTTTATTTACCTACGCATGAATGTAATTTTCCATTATAATATTCATTTCAGTCAACATCATCATTAGGTAAAAAATAAACAACGATGGCTTTGTTTTCCAACAACGATAGTTAATAACTATAATTAAGTTGTTTATATATATATTTCTTTTGCATTTGAAACGTATTATTTCAGTTTTAAGATATTTTATTTGGGTAATTTCGATCAGTTACTGTCTCACACTCCGTAGCACACAACTATTGGATTTTTTATTTAAAACAGTCTTATCAACTTCCTTCTTATCATTAGCTTTTCCTATATTTTCCATTCTTTTTACTTTTTTATAAAAGAATACTTGGTGTTAAATTAATTTATTAAGCTCTACTCTTCTATTTTAAAATAATTATGATTTATTGTGTTTCACTTCATTTTGTGAAGCCCTGTATCATATGTCCCTGTCATTACTTTTAATTGGCCCTAATTTTAAGTACAGTTTAATTTTATATTCTTGTTCCTTAGATACTATATTATATTAATTAGCTAACAATTATATAAGCAATAAATTTAGGGTTTAAATTATACTTCTATGTACTTACAAAGGTACCTGTAACACAAGCTTTTATTGTTACTCTACCACTTCCAAAACTAAAACCATTAATACTGTATGTGCTGCATTCACATATCCCTAACTAGCAACTCCTTTTTTGTTTCAGGTAAGTGTTGGACTGGGACGTACTGAACAGTTGTAAGTAGTCTAATAATATTCTACCAGTTAGTGCTTTGTCAACTATTTCATCTTTTCAAGATATCCAGTTGAAATAGTTTCTCGTGACTAAACGTATATCGCTGGCTATATTATTTATATATATATATATATATATATATATATATATATATATATATATATATATATATGTATATCAAGCAGGAATCCTTTCTTTGGGTGGTTATACCTTCCTTTATCCGTTTTCATCTATCAGGGGAACATTAGTTAGTGGAAGGTGTACTTTTTATGCCAACACTATGAAGCTGTTTCTGTATCAACGGAAGGTTTCGTCATCTTTACAAAGAGTCGACCGAAACGTCACCAATATCGACTTAAGGTTTCGTCAACATCACCAAGATGTCGGCTTAAGGTTTCGTTAACACCACCAAGATATCGACGTTAGGTTTCTTTAACACCACCAAGTTGTCAACTTAAGGTTTCGTCAACATCACCAAGATGTCAACTTAAGATTTTGTCAACATCACCAAGATGTCGGCTTAAAGTTTCGTCAACACCACCAAGATGTCAACGTAAGGCTTCGTCAACATCACCAAGATGTCGGCTTAAGGTTTCGTCAACACCACCAAGATGTTTCATCAACACCACCAAGATGTCGACGTAAGGTTTCGTCAACATCACCAAGATGTCGACGTAAGGTTTCGTCAACCCAAAAAGATGTCGGCTTAAGGTTTGGTTAAAACCACCAAGCAGTTGGCGTAAGGTTTTATCAACACCACCAAGATGTCGATGTATGGTTTCGTCAACACCACCAAGATGTCGACGTAAGGTTTCGTCAACATCACCAAGATATCGACTTAAGGTTTCGTTAACACCAACAAGATGTTAACTTAAGGTTTCGTCAACACCACCAAGATGTCGACGTAAGGTTTCGTCAACACCACAAAAATTGTCGACTTAAGGTTTCGTCAACACCACCAAGATGTTAACTTAAGGTCTCGTCAACACCACCAATATGTCGACGTAAGGTCTCGTCAACACCACAAAGATTGTCGGCCTAAGGTTTCGTCAACACCACCAAGATGTCGGCCTAAGGTTTCGTCATCACCACAAAAATTTTCGGCCTAAGGTTTCGTCAACACCACAAAGATTGTCGGCCTAAGGTTTCGTCAACACCACCAAGATGTCGACGTAAGGTTTCGTCAACATCACCAAGATGTCGACTTAAGGTTTCGTTAACACCACCAACATGTCGACTTAAGGTTTCGTCAACACCACCAAGATGTCGACTTAAGGTCTCGTCAAAACCACCAGGATGTCGACGTAAGGTTTCGTCAACACCACCAAGATGTCGACGTAAGGTCTCGTCAACACCACCAAGATGTCGACTTAAGGTCTCGTCAACACCACCAAGATGTCGACTTAAGGTCTCGTCAACACCACCAAGATGTCGACTTAAGGTCTCGTCAACACCACCAAGATGTCGGCCTAAGGTCTCGTCAACACCACCAAGATGTCGACTTAAGGTCTCGTCAACACCACCAAGATGTCGACTTAAGGTCTCGTCAACACCACCAAGATGTCGACTTAAGGTCTCGTCAACACCACCAAGATGTCGACTTAAGGTCTCGTCAACACCACCAAGATGTTGACGTAAGGTTTCATCAACATTACTTTGATGTCGACTTCGTCAACACCACCAAGATGTCGACTTAAGATCTCGTCAACATCACCATGATGTCGACTTAAGGTCTCGTCAATACCACCAAGATGTCGACGTAAGGTTTCATCAACATTACTTTGATGTCGACTTCGTCAACACCAGCAAGACGTCGATTTAAGAAGGTTTTGTCAACATCACCAAGATATCGACTTAAAAGGTTTCAAAATCATCAGGGTGTCAGGTGGAGATTTAAATTTAGGGTTATTAAACGATTAGTAATTATTTTAAATATCTATTCTAGTTTTATAACAAATAACACCTGTTAAGTTTAACAACATACAATAAAGGTCTCAGATATACATTAGTTGATTTTGCGTTTCTAGTTGAGATATCAAGAATTCTTAGACGTAAAGAACACTTTTCAGGAACAAACAGGATAATTAATTTAGGTTTTTTTCTAACACTGTTATGATATTCAGCATTGATCAAAGAATGCCAATAAAAAGTAGTAATAGAAGTTGTAAATGGATTGTCTATGTGAATAATAAGATTAATTACTTATTTATAAGATCAATACGATAGCAAGATTACGCAAAGTCGTATTTTACATTGGCAGGCTATAATCTAAGACTCTATGTTTGTTGAGCAATGCATTTGAAAACCATAACATAAAATTCATGTTGTCAGTGATAGGGAATCTAAGAATTGTTTTTTTAGTAGATTGCACAACTGGAATAGATACTGGAATGGTTAAAACACACGTGTAGATAAGTAGTTGATAATGCGGTGTCTGACGTATGTATGGCAAAGTGAGTCAGTGTAGAGGCCGTGAGGCCAGAGGTCAGGCGAACAACATCAGTATGGACTGAAAGGCGATGTTCTCCCTCACCTATTATAAGTTAGGTTGTTCACAAACATATGTTCTTTTCCGTTAATTCCCTTACCACTACTTTTTCCCTTTCCGTTAATTTACTACCGCTTGATAAATATTCTATTGCTATAAAAACTGTTTCACCATCGTTTTTACGTCCACTGTGGTAAGAATCCGATATCGGTGGCCTTATCTTTTCGCTTACCAAGAACTTACACTCGGAGAGCGTATTCGGCGGTAAGTCAATCATTGGATTTACCAGTTTGTGATCAACCTAACCTAACCGTAATTGTGATAAAAAAGTAGTGGTAGTAAAGTAACGGAAAAAGTAGTGGCAGTGAATTAACGGTAAAGGTCCCAAACTTATTTTTAGCCCATTCAATGTTGACTCTCTTGGAAGATTTGGGTGAAGGAGAAAACACTCCCCGTACTCTTTCCTTCAATACCGTAAACCTCGTTTAAAGTAAACTGACACTCTTGAGAGTCGACTTTGACAAATTTGGCAACAAACATTGCTTTAAAGTGATGATAATAAATGTTTACAAATGTTTGCATTACGTCTTCCAACTTAAGAGTCTGCAGAGGCTGTCGGCCATGTTGGTTATAATCCCATAAGAACAATGATATTTGCGAACCCATATATTTTGTTATTTACTGACCAAAATTTGTGTATGAGGTGTGGTATTAACATTACCATATTGAGCGTTGGGTTTCCTTTTGCTACTGTATTTTGAAAACATACGCCTAGTTTTGAAAAATAGGTGAAAATAAAAACTTCAAACTAAATATTTTTTATAATTTTTCTACAAATCTAATTAGAAATTTGCAAAGCAATTCCAACGCGCAATTTTATTCGTGATCAAATGCAATTTGTTTGGAAAAATCCTTTTAAAATTAACTGTTTAATTTGGATACGAGTGGCCGTATGCCCGGTTCGAAAATAACATTGTTCTTATGGGATTAAAACCAACATGGCTGAAAGCCTCTGCAGACTCTTAATCGAGGTTCTTTATTTATTTAAATTTTGGAGATAATGACATCTCACTGTATAATATGACCGATTTCGCAGTTTGTTCACATTACAGTTCTATTATAAGCAGTTTTTACTTCACTTAATCACCTGTTTTTAATAATTCGCAGTTAAAAACAACTGTTTTTTAATTATCAATACCGACGTCCCGTGTCTACCCCCACGTGTCCGTGACGGTAGACAGTCCAGATGTGATGCAACCATCTGGTGCCGCCAACTGGCCTCCTGGATGCCGTCACAATTACATTCCCGTATCCTCTGCCTTAATGGTCACGTTTATTGTTAATTATTCCGTTTGTGCTTTGCTGTTATTGCCCAGACATTATGACCCTGTCTTTCTGGTTTTGGTTAAAAAAGAGGTGGGAGATTTGATGTAAAAGTATCATATATAAACCCATTATGTATAAACGTAACCACTGACGGACGTTAGGTTTGTCTGTTGTCGGCTTATCATGGTTATGGTTTCAGAGTACCTCTGAATATACAAAGAATGTTATACTCAGTTCTTCCTCCAGAAGATTATACTCGAGCCTTCGCACAGCTTTCCTGCTCATCAAGGCACGACCCCAGTGTTGGGAGCTTTCATATGTGATTGAAAGTAATAATATAGTTTATAACACACTTATTAGTATGTACACTCTACAAGAAACTTGGGAATAAAGAGATTATATTGTCATATGATATACAGACAGGTATTCGACTTGGAACATATCTGCAGGCAAGACACTTTGTATTTTCGTGTATTTTCTTTAATTTGTTTGGGTTCCCAAACAATTAAATTAGTTACATGAAATTCGTGTTAAAGCAGTCAGGCTGTCAGAAGTCAAACTTTATATGAATTGAAAATGTCACATTTAAAAGTTACGTATATTTCACAAGTTTGTATCCTTGTTATAAGTAATATAAAAAAATTGTTCATTAATAAGACGTGGATCGTCAAGATATGGACAAATATGAGAAGCAAATGAGTGTGATGAGTGTCGATGAACGAGTGTAGTCATTGTTACTAACTAAGGTTGACTGTTCCTCAGAAAGAGCTATTTATTAATAGCCCAATAGCCAGGGAAACTAACCCACACACCGTCCCATAAACTTACAGTGGTATCTACAGCTTTACGTGAAGTTCGAACCTTGTAATGTTGGTCTGATTTTCAGTTATAAAACAAACAATCTGACACGCAGTTCTCTCCTTACACAACATCCGAACTTTGATTACCACCCAACATGGACACCGCAGGCTATCCACGTCTAGTATCCACATTCTCTAGTAGTACCTACGTCGATTGTAACCATTGAGCGTGCGCCATGTCAGTGTTAAGAGGATTGAGCATAGAACCTATCGTCTACAATCTCCACAACACTTTGTCAACACAACACTAGTACCTGGGTTACAGCTATAGAACTATAAACTTATGTAGTTATAGTTTATAGTTATATGGTTATAGCACGCGCCACTAGTATCTGGGTTACAGCCATATAACTATAAACATATGTAGTTATAGTTTATAGTTATATGTTTATAGCACGCGCCACTAGTACCTGGGTTACAGCCATATAACTATAAACATATGTAGTTATAGTTTATAGTTATATGGTTATAGCACGCGCCACTAGTATCTGGGTTACAGCCATATAACTATAAACTTATGTAGTTATAGTTTATAGTTATATGGTTATAGCACGCGCCACTAGTACCTGGGTTACAGCTATAGAACTATAAACATATGTAGTTATAGTTTATAGTTATATGGTTATAGCACGCGCCACTAGTATCTGGGTTACAGCCATATAACTATAAACTTATGTAGTTATAGTTTATAGTTATATGGTTATAGCACGCGCCACTAGTACCTGGGTTACAGCTATAGAACTATAAACATATGTAGTTATAGTTTATAGTTCTCTGGTTATAGCACGCGCTACTAGTATCTGGGTTACAGCCATATAACTATAAACATATGTAGTTATAGTTTATAGTTCTCTGGTTATAGCACGCGCTACTAGTATCTGGGTTACAGCCATATAACTATAAACATATGTAGTTATAGTTTATAGTTCTCTGGTTATAGCACGCGCTACTAGTATCTGGGTTACAGCCATATAACTATAAACATATGTAGTTATAGTTTATAGTTATATGGTTATAGCACGCGCTACTAGTATCTGGGTTACAGCCATATAACTATAAACATATGTAGTTATAGTTAATGGTTATAGCACGCGCTACTAGTATCTGGGTTACAGCCATATAACTATAAACATATGTAGTTATAGTTTATAGTTATATGGTTATAGCACGCGCCACTAGTACCTGGGTTACAGCTATAGAACTATAAACATATGTAGTTATAGTTTATAGTTCTCTGGTTATAGCACGCGCTACTAGTATCTGGGTTACAGCCATATAACTATAAACATATGTAGTTATAGTTTATAGTTATATGGTTATAGCACGCGCTACTAGTATCTGGGTTACAGCCATATAACTATAAACATATGTAGTTATAGTTAATGGTTATAGCACGCGCTACTAGTATCTGGGTTACAGCCATATAACTATAAACATATGTAGTTATAGTTTATAGTTATATGGTTATAGCACGCGCCACTAGTATCTGGGTTACAGCCATAGAACTATAAACTTATGTAGTTATAGTTTATAGTTATATGGTTATAGCACGCGCCACTAGTACCTGGGTTACAGCCATATAACTATAAACATATGTAGTTATAGTTTATAGTTATATGGTTATAGCACGCGCCACTAGTATCTGGGTTACAGCCATATAACTATAAACATATGTAGTTATAGTTTATAGTTATATGGTTATAGCACGCGCCACTAGTACCTGGGTTACAGCCATATAACTATAAACATATGTAGTTATAGTTTATAGTTATATGGTTATAGCACGCGCCACTAGTATCTGGGTTACAGCCATAGAACTATAAACTTATGTAGTTATAGTTTATAGTTATATGGTTATAGCACGCGCCACTAGTATCTGGGTTACAGCCATAGAACTATAAACTTATGTAGTTATAGTTTATAGTTATATGGTTATAGCACGCGCCACTAGTATCTGGGTTACAGCTATAGAACTATAAACATATGTAGTTATAGTTTATAGTTATATGGTTATAGCACGCGCCACTAGTATCTGGGTTACAGCCATAGAACTATAAACTTATGTAGTTATAGTTTATAGTTATATGGTTATAGCACGCGCCACTAGTATCTGGGTTACAGCTATAGAACTATAAACATATGTAGTTATAGTTTATAGTTATATGGTTATAGCACGCGCTACTAGTACCTGGGTTACAGCCATAGAACTATAAACTTATGTAGTTATAGTTTATAGTTATATGGTTATAGCACGCGCCACTAGTATCTGGGTTACAGCTATAGAACTATAAACATATGTAGTTATAGTTTATAGTTATATGGTTATAGCACGCGCTACTAGTACCTGGGTTACAGCCATATAACTATAAACATATGTAGTTATAGTTTATAGTTATATGGTTATAGCACGCGCCACTAGTATCTGGGTTACAGCCATAGAACTATAAACTTATGTAGTTATAGTTTATAGTTATATGGTTATAGCACGCGCCACTAGTACCTGGGTTACAGCCATATAACTATAAACATATGTAGTTATAGTTTATAGTTCTCTGGTTATAGCACGCGCCACTAGTATCTGGGTTACAGCCATAGAACTATAAACTTATGTAGTTATAGTTTATAGTTATATGGTTATAGCACGCGCCACTAGTATCTGGGTTACAGCCATAGAACTATAAACTTATGTAGTTATAGTTTATAGTTATATGGTTATAGCACGCGCCACTAGTACCTGGGTTACAGCCATAGAACTATAAACTTATGTAGTTATAGTTTATAGTTATATGGTTATAGCACGCGCCACTAGTACCTGGGTTACAGCCATATAACTATAAACATATGTAGTTATAGTTTATAGTTATATGGTTATAGCACGCGCCACTAGTACCTGGGTTACAGCCATATAACTATAAACATATTATGTAGTTATAGTTTATAGTTATATGGTTATAGCACGCGCCACTAGTATCTGGGTTACAGCCATAGAACTATAAACTTATGTAGTTATAGTTTATAGTTATATGGTTATAGCACGCGCCACTAGTATCTGGGTTACAGCCATATAACTATAAACATATGTAGTTATAGTTTATAGTTATATGGTTATAGCACGCGCCACTAGTATCTGGGTTACAGCCATATAACTATAAACTTATGTAGTTATAGTTTATAGTTATATGGTTATAGCACGCGCCACTAGTATCTGGGTTACAGCCATATAACTATAAACATATGTAGTTATAGTTTATAGTTATATGGTTATAGCACGCGCCACTAGTACCTGGGTTACAGCTATAGAACTATAAACATATGTAGTTATAGTTTATAGTTCTCTGGTTATAGCACGCGCTACTAGTATCTGGGTTACAGCCATATAACTATAAACATATGTAGTTATAGTTTATAGTTCTCTGGTTATAGCACGCGCCACTAGTACCTGGGTTACAGCTATAGAACTATAAACTTATGTAGTTATAGTTTATAGTTCTCTGGTTATAGCACGCGCTACTAGTATCTGGGTTACAGCCATATAACTATAAACATATGTAGTTATAGTTTATAGTTATATGGTTATAGCACGCGCTACTAGTATCTGGGTTACAGCCATATAACTATAAACATATGTAGTTATAGTTAATGGTTATATGGTTATAGCACGCACTACTAGTATCTGGGTTACAGCCATATAACTATAAACATATGTAGTTATAGTTTATAGTTATATGGTTATAGCACGCGCTACTAGTATCTGGGTTACAGCCATATAACTATAAACATATGTAGTTATAGTTTATAGTTATATGGTTATAGCACGCGCCACTAGTACCTGGGTTACAGCTATAGAACTATAAACTTATGTAGTTATAGTTTATAGTTCTCTGGTTATAGCACGCGCTACTAGTATCTGGGTTACAGCCATATAACTATAAACATATGTAGTTATAGTTTATAGTTATATGGTTATAGCACGCGCCACTAATACCTGGGTTACAGCCATATAACTATAAACATATGTAGTAATAGATTATAGTTATATGGTTATAGCACGCGCTACTAGTATCTGGGTTACAGCCATATAACTATAAACATATGTAGTTATAGTTTATAGTTATATGGTTATAGCACGCGCCACTAGTACCTGGGTTACAGCCATATAACTATAAACATATGTAGTTATAGTTTATAGTTATATGGTTATAGCACGCGCTACTAGTATCTGGGTTACAGCCATATAACTATAAACATATGTAGTTATAGTTTATAGTTATATGGTTATAGCACGCGCCACTAGTACCTGGGTTACAGCTATAGAACTATAAACTTATGTAGTTATAGTTTATAGTTCTCTGGTTATAGCACGCGCTACTAGTATCTGGGTTACAGCCATATAACTATAAACATATGTAGTTATAGTTTATAGTTATATGGTTATAGCACGCGCTACTAGTATCTGGGTTACAGCCATATAACTATAAACATATGTAGTTATAGTTTATAGTTATATGGTTATAGCACGCGCCTCTAGTATCTGGGTTACAGCTATAGAACTATAAACATATGTAGTTATAGTTTATAGTTATATGGTTATAGCACGCGCTACTAGTATCTGGGTTACAGCCATATAACTATAAACATATGTAGTTATAGTTTATAGTTATATGGTTATAGCACGCGCCACTAGTACCTGGGTTACAGCTATAGAACTATAAACTTATGTAGTTATAGTTTATAGTTCTCTGGTTATAGCACGCGCTACTAGTATCTGGGTTACAGCCATATAACTATAAACATATGTAGTTATAGTTTATAGTTATATGGTTATAGCACGCGCCACTAGTACCTGGGTTACAGCTATAGAACTATAAACATATGTAGTTATAGTTTATAGTTCTCTGGTTATAGCACGCGCTACTAGTATCTGGGTTACAGCCATATAACTATAAACATATGTAGTTATAGTTTATAGTTATATGGTTATAGCACGCGCCACTAGTATCTGGGTTACAGCCATAGAACTATAAACATATGTAGTTATAGTTTATAGTTCTCTGGTTATAGCACGCGCTACTAGTATCTGGGTTACAGCCATATAACTATAAACAAATGTAGTTATAGTTTATAGTTCTCTGGTTATAGCACGCGCCACTAGTACCTGGGTTACAGCCATAGAACTATAAACATATGTAGTTATAGTTAATGGTTATAGCACGCGCCACTAGTATCTGGGTTACAGCTATAGAACTATAAACTTATGTAGTTATAGTTTTTAGTTATATGGTTATAGCACGCGCCACTAGTATCTGGGTTACAGCTATAGAACTATAAACTTATGTAGTTATAGTTTATAGTTATATGGTTATAGCACGCGCCACTAGTATCTGGGTTACAGCTATAGAACTATAAACTTATGTAGTTATAGTTTATAGTTCTCTGGTTATAGCACGCGCTACTAGTATCTGGGTTACAGCTATAGAACTATAAACTTATGTAGTTATAGTTTATAGTTCTCTGGTTATAGCACGCGCCACTAGTATCTGGGTTACAGCCATATAACTATAAACATATGTAGTTATAGTTAATGGTTATAGCACGCGCCACTAGTATCTGGGTTACAGCCATATAACTATAAACATATGTAGTTATAGTTAATGGTTATAGCACGCGCCACTAGTATCTGGGTTACAGCCATATAACTATAAACATATGTAGTTATAGTTAATGGTTATAGCACGCGCCACTAGTACCTGGGTTACAGCCATATAACTATAAACATATGTAGTTATAGTTTATAGTTATATGGTTATAACACGCGCAACTAGCCGGCTTATGTTTCACAAGTTTGTATCCTTATTTATGCGTAATCTAGAAAATTATATTGATTTCTTTTCTATACTTAATGGTATATTAAACGATTTACTAAACATCGGCTATATACCTAAAACCACATGTGTATAAAGGTTAAAGACGGGAGAGATGTGGAGTCAGAGAGAGAGAGAGCGCGAAGGGGAGAGGGAGAGGGGAGAGGGAGAGAGTGGGGGGGAGGGAGGGAGAGAGGGAGTGAGAGCGTGTTCCAGCGATGCCTAGTGTCAATAAACGAATTTCGAAATAAATTAAAACTAGCGACATATTTTCCTGTGCGATGAAACATCTGAATATACATAATCATCCATTAAATTGAGTGAAGGACACTAATACCCATCAAAGCAATACAGTATTATCAACGTGCCGAATGATATTTGTAACACTGACAGTATGAATGGCGTTGATCGTTTAACCACAGAGTGGAATGGAACGTGTTCATTTGGCAAGTCGGGCCCTTTCATAATTAGCGAGAGGACAATTCCATCAAGCGGGTCACATGTCACGAGAAACTACGCACTCCAAGACGGCTATCGTGTAGTCATGTTTACAACGGTTGACTGCCAGGGAAACTTGGGGACCTACAGATTTACGTAGAATCCGAACCACGTAGTATTGGTGTGACTTTGAACAAATTGATAAGCCTGATAGTGCTCTTTCCTGTGCAACTTTGAGTCTTGACTACCACCCAACATGGACACCAAAGACTTCTCTAGAAGTGTCCATGCCGATAGTAACCATTGAGCGAACGCCGTGTTGATACATCATAGAACCTATCAGCTACAATCTCAACAACACTTCTTATATAAGTAGCTGGGTTACAACACTGCGCCACTGGTGTTTGTATCTGTAGGCATATATTAAGATACTGCAATGAAGGCAGTTTCAAGCATCAAGTCCCAGTTTGGCCAGGAGAACTGTTCATTGTAGAACGTGTTTTCCCACGCGGGTTCGATAACTAGACGTAACAAGCGCCATGTGTTGGGATGGAATTCTGCACCGGCGGCACTCCAGACATGTGGTTCCTGTTACTGCAGTAACGCTGCTCGGGGAACAATACCGTTACGTTCACCAGTAGCGGTTACGTGTTCTTAATGTTTTTATAAATCCGTTCTTTAGAATGAACTCAGATTGAAAGTAAGAGAGTATCAAGTTGAGTTACTCTAGAGAGTATTTGAGGACTCTCTCATTGACAATCAAAATAGTATCAATACGTGAACTCGTTTTTTCGCAACGCAACTCCTCCCTTATTTCTTTATCAATTTAACGATTGAGGTGTATTAAAATATCCTTTATTCGTAGTTGTGTAAAAAGAACTCCATTTTTTTATATTTTACCCTGAAGGGCTCAGGAAGCCCTCAAAACTTCGCCTGGTAAAACAAGACAGTCTTTAACTTTTTTTTTTAAAGTACGTTTTGGCCATAAGAATAACATGGAGAAAGATTTAAATCAATACAAAGAGGTAACAGCTGTTCAAATGTAAATAATTGTGTTTGCGAAATTTTAACAGCTGTTAGAATGTAAGTAATGAGTTTCTAAAAAAAAAAAAAAAAAAATATTGAGAAGGTTATGTATCTTTCGTAATTTTAGAAATAATATTGGGTGTTTATATTTAAACTGTAAATAGTGCAATGAGTGAGTTACTAAAAATAAATGTACATATTATGGTTTTACTTAATACATTTTAGTCATTAATATTTGTTGTGGCCGAAGGCCGAGGAGTCACAAACGCAGCGAGGGACGGGGTTGGCAGACGAAGCGTGCATGGCTTATCTCCTAGTATTACTTTTTGAGATTTATAATTTGAGAACTGACTTCCAGTATACCGTAGCTAAAATTGTTAATTTTCTTCTAATCCTTTCAATATCTTTAAAAAAATCAAAATATGCTTGAAATTAACTAGTTTTTATAAAACATTTGATTTTATAAAATTACTAGACAAAAAGTATCGATATATCGAAGTATCGATATATCGTAAACCAAATATCGATCCAACGGTAATATCGATAGAAACCGGGTACCTGATATATCGGATTTTAAATTATTTATCTGTCTATAATTATGCATTAACTCTAAAGTCATGACCAAAATACATCAATATTTTGCTGTCACTATTTAGAATAGCCTTCTAAAAGTAAAAACTAAATAAATTTATCTACAAAAAACAAGTTGTGGTCTGTGGAGTTGACTGAAAAACATTCAAAGTAAGAATAATTATTATATCTTTAATTAATATGTTAATATAAAATAATAATTTAATACTTCTTTGGCAGGTCGTGTTACTTGTGAAAACAAATAGTTATTGCATTTTTCTCATTTATCTGCTGCACTTGTTTAAAAGAAAACATGTATATTGTTGTATACACCGTATATCACATGTGTCTGGTCTCGCTGTTATACATACGACAATCATACAATTTGATATACTAAAAAGGCTCAAAGCATTCTTGGTTCAATTCATATCTTTCTTTTAATGTTTTATTGATCTTTCTTTTGTGTCACATTGATTGTCAAGTACAGATATATTTAGTTATGCGTCAATTTTGTATTTCGAAATATTATAATTTATTTTTATATCTTTACAATCGTATATTTTGTACATTGGCAATCTTTTAGGTCTGTATGTAAATAATCTGCTATGATTTGTTTACAATATTTATTAAATTTTGTTCTGTCTTTACATTTTCTGTTTAAACTACCATTTACTTTTGTATCATAATAATAAGTTATTTTGATATTAACATTAGGCCTATATTCTGTTTATTGGCCATTGTATTAACAGATTGTTGTGTCTTGTACAAGTTTTTTTTTCATTCTTGGTCTCTTGATATATGTTTATTTCATTTATTAAGTTTTCTTTTTTATTCTCAGTTGAAATGCGAGATAGGTCGTCTCCCTTCACTTGCATCCGAGAAGTAAATTCCTATCCTTGTCACAAAACCGGCGAGGGGTGAAAATCTGAAATTAAAAAGGAGAAGGGGAGTGATAGTAGAAACGCTTGTGAGATTTATTCCCTGGAGGAATTCGTCTTTCTTTCTCTTTTCGCTTAGAATTAAAATACAAGTTGACTTGTAGACATAATCGTAAGAAAATAATCTGAACGATGTACAAAAGTCCCAGCCTAAAACATTAATAATGATATTGATTCTGTTGACTCTTGTTTTCTAAACCTAATGAGCTGGTATCTCAGTCAGAGGGGAGAGGCAGCTGCTGCGGTTGTCTCGTCTCTGTTTTGTTATTTCCGGTGTCGTGAATATATTTCATAAATATTCCGTCGGCCGCTCGCGCCGGACGGCCTGCCTCTCGTATTGTGCTGTATAATCCAGCAGCATTATGCTTTTGGAACCTCAATACATGCCTGTTGATCTCAGGCGTCTGTCATGATTCCAAAGCATGACTTTCACATCTAGTGATCACAAAATAATGGTTGAATCTACAGAGGCTGTCGACCATGTTGGCTTTAATCCCATAAGGACAATGTTATTTTCGAACCGGACATACGATCACGCGTATCTAAATTAAACAGTTATTTTAAAGTAGAGTTTTTGCATTTATTTATTTATTCATAAGACGCCGATCGTCAAGATAAGGGCGAATATGGATTTGAATGAGTGTGATGAGTGTAGATGAGCGAATGTAGTCATTGTTACAACCAACTAAGGCCGACTATTCCTTAGCCTTAGAAAGTGTCATTAATAGCCCAATGACCAATGAACAGTCGGTGATTATCAGCTGATCCTTCTCATAATGTATTGACTCTGATTGGGATCGAACTGAGAACCTTTAGCACATGAAGCTGGGATTTAACCAACTACGCTACCGACCAATTTGGTAAAGGATAAAATTACGCTTTGTATTTTTTTCTATATAAAAAAAGTATTAAGTTTGAATTTTTATTTTCACTTGATTTTCAAAACTAGGCGTATGTATTCAAAATATCAAAAGCAAACCCAATGCGCAATATGGTGTTTAAAATGACACCTCATTTACAATTATGGTCAATAAATAACGGAAAAATGTGGAATCGCAAATAACGTTCTTATGGGATCAAAACCAATATGGCCGACAGCCTCTGCAGACTCATGGTTTTGTAATAGCCGATAAGTTCGAAACCTCGCCCGAACGAATCGAGTTCTCCATTTGATTTCAACCGTTTCACATTTCGTCTGAATATTTGTAAAACGACCGCATTTTAACGTGTTGTGTGAATATCTTGAAATTCGATGTATTGATGCTCATACTAGTCATACTCAAGCAGATCTATGTATGTAATATTTTTTTAATTTTTCAATTCAAATGGTAGTCATTACTCTGTGTGTATGCAATACCTGCAGTACATACATGTTGTCTTATTGCGTCTACACGGGTCACGGCGCTTTGACCAAACACAGGCGTTAAAAAAACACTGTAAAGCAAAGTATAGAATTATGTTTTCTAGCCTAGTTTAAATTGTTAACTTTAGGAATGGTGAGCTTAGTGATGTTGTAGGCTACTGAACCAATTATAATTTGTTTATTATAGTTTATGAGAGAACATTTTTAAACTGAAATAAGAAATTTGTTCATTTGTCTGCTGCGTTGTTTTATACTGTGGGGGTGGGCTGGTACTTTTTCTTAAATTTTCAAAAGAAATTTCATGAATGTTTCAATGTAACGTGTCTTATAAATATATGAACACGTCTTGATTATTGTGAGCGAAGTTAGGACTTCTCTGCCATTTAACTCGCATGTCTGTAAATGAAACAGTATTCATCAACGGCGTTTAAACTACATGAAGTAAGTAGAATACTGTTATTTAATGAACACGTCTTGATTGTTGCGAGCGAAGTTAGGACTTCTCTGCCATTTAACTCGCATGTCTGTAAATGAAACAGTATTCATCAACGACGTTTAAACTACATGAAGTAAGTAGAATACTGTTATTTAATGAACACGTCTTGATTGTTGCGAGCGAAGTTAGGACTTCTCTGCCATTTAACTCTCATGTCTGTAAATGAAACAGTATTCATCAACGACGTTTAAGCTACATGAAGTAAGTAGAATACTGTTATTTAATGAACACGTCTTGATTGTTGCGAGCGAAGTTAGGACTTCTCTGCCATTTAACTCTCATGTCTGTAAATGAAACAGTATTCATCAACGGCGTTTAAACTACATGAAGTAAGTAGAACACTGTTATTTAATGAGTATTTGAAAGAAATATGAGTTATTTTTAAGGCAAGTTATTTTTTAATAACTCGAAGTGAGCACTTGTTGTACTCCGGATCATTCTTTAGGAAACCTAAACAGGATCGCTACCTAAACGTTTCTAAGAGGGTGAAACTACGTTGTTATTGAATCTTTTGTTGTTATGCTTTTTTAGGATTAAGTCCGACTTGTTGAAACGTTAAATTTACAAGTTGTAAGGCTGGTGACGTCTCAGATGCCGCATAAAGATAGTCAAATTATTTAAGTATTGACTTTGTAAACGTAAATCATTCACTTGTAAATAGTTTACTTAAATGGGTTTTGATGAGTCAAATAAAAATACTGTATATAGTTTTATTCATAGTGTTACTGTATGTTTGTTTGAATTTAAATTTGTGACTTTTTAAAATTTAAATTTCGACTTTCTAAGGTCTTCAAGAGTTTAATGGACAATCCCTGTAGTAATGCTACTTAAGGGTCTGCAGAGGCTGTCGGCCATATTAATTTTAATCCCATAAGAACAATGTTATTTCCGTATCCATATTTTGTAGTTATTTATTGACCAATAGTTGTGTATGAGGTGTCATATTGAACGTTATCATATTGCGCATTGGGTTTGCTTTTAATAATTTGAATGCATACGCCGAGTTTCGAAAATAGGTGAAAATAAAAACGTCAAACTAAATATGTTTTATGTTTTTTCTTTAAAACTAATTTAGAATTCGTAAAGCAATTCCACAGCGCAATTTAATTCTTGATCAAATGAAACTTGTCTGGGAAAAATCCGTTTAATTTGGATACGCGTGATCGTATGTCCGGTTCGAAAATAACATTTTTCTTATGGGATTAAAACCAACATGGCCGACAGTCTCCGACAGCCTCTGCAAACTCAGTATGCTACCAATAAATGCGATGTAACCTATTTAACTATATTAACGATACAAATGGAATGGAGATTATTTTATATTCTTAGTCTATCTTTTTAAAATAGTTTTTTAATTAGCATAATACGTGTTGGTACATGTACAGTACAAGTAAACGTCACACAACACAAATTTATTGCAATATAAGCACAAAATAAACAAATATATTACAATACAAGTACAATATGCACAAATATTATTGTAATCGATTTCGGTGACCACGCTAACCTTCCTCAGACCAGAGGATATGATTCTTTTGTTATTCCTCTGGTCTGAGGAAGGTGAGCGTGGTTTACCGAAATCGATCACCATAATATTCGTGCATTTTGTACTTGTATTGTAATATATTTGTGCTTATATTGTAATACATTTGTGCTTATATTGTAATACACTTGTGTTGTGTGACGTTTACGTATAGTGTATCTTTTTAAGTACAATAATAATAATAAATGTTTATTTCCAAAACAAATCTAAAAACATTACATACATACATGCATAATAACCCATAAATATGTTTCGAAAATATAGACCTCCAAGGCTAAGCCTGTTTGGAGGTACAGAAACATTCCTATTAATACACATTTGTGGCTATGAACAATGAATAAAATTGCAAAAAAATAAACAAAACATAGTTCCAAACTTTACTCCTAGCTGACATAGTTTTTATATAAATTTAAATTTAATCTATTGTTAAGACAATTACCAACAGAGAGTAGCTTGAGCCTATAAATATTAAATTTTAAAGGTCGATATCATGTATTGGTTGAAAGTTACAGAAATAGGATCTGCTCTATTTCATCAATAGAAAATAACCACTTTCTTAAAGATTTTGCAAAACTGTTAATAGTTTTACAATTCCGAATCTCATTGGGCAGTTTATTGTACATTTTAGGAGCTTGGTAGTCAAACGTTTTTGTAAAATATGTGTTAGTTGGCTTAGGGACGTACAGATCTTTTGAATTGCGTAATTTATATTTGTGGATGCTCAATTGTGTACTGTTCCGACTTCGAATGTAAAATATTGTCAAAACTTTATAGGAGTACATGTATCTTAGTGGTAATATTTTCAATACACAGAACAGAGGAAAAGATGCTTCAGTTTTATTTTTCCTTAATATTAATCTAACAAACTGTTTCTGACTTATCATTAAACTTTTAACAACAATCTAAAGTTGTATTCAAATGTTGCAATGTTAAATTTTTATATGTTGAATTAGAGTAATATAAATAGTTGAGTAGAGTATATTTATTGCAGGCGTGTCAAAGCTGTACGACAATGGTGTGGACTGGAGACCAAGCTGTAACGAGCACTTTGCTGATACAGGCAAACGCACTTATTGAATGAACCCTCTGGGGCTGAGGGGTGTCTTTCGACATGACGTAGTTCTCGAACCTGTAAACCCAGCTGCAATCTGCGAAACAAAGGGAATTAATATAACATCAATATTTATTTCAGTCACATTGAACAATGTGTAACAATCATCAACTAGTCTTATATTTATAAAAGAAGAAGTGAACAATTAAAAATCAATGCAGAGCCTTAACCACAATAGGTAGGATTTTGAAATTTAATAGTACCTTCATTTTAGGGTCTAGGTGCGTGCTAAGAAAGGATTTTCTGAAATTTTAATGTTGAGGTGCAAAAATCATGATCCATAAGAAATACATTGTGGCCGATCTACAATTCAACGTACAGCGTAAACCGTAAAAGATAGCTACTTGAAAATTTTACAGTACCTTCGTTTTATGGTCTTAATAAGTGCTAAGAAAGGGTTTTTGGAAATTCCATTACTGAGGGTAGAAACGGTAACCTGTAAATCGCGCCCTCTGTAAATCGCGCCCTGTGAAAATCACGCCCCATGCGTCGTCACGTCAACCCTCGTCAACGTCAATTAGCACAATATTAACCCTTCGCACTTTATCCATTCATAGGTTAGGTTAGGTTAGGTTATGTTAGCTTAGGTTAGGTTAGGTTAGGTTAAAAGACTAAAGAGAAAGCTACCAGGGATAAACCAGGAGGTGGGCCATTCCTGGTCATTCCCCTTATGAAACGGCTGTCAAGTGACGCTCGCGGCCCGTGACTCAGAGGTTCAGGTATACAGGGCGCGATTTACCCAGATTTTTGATGGGGCGCGATTTGCACAGGGCGCGATTTTCATGCATTCGTAGAAACAGCCCCCCAAACATTTAATTTTTTCCCATAAGAAAACATTGGCATTAATTAGTTAAATAATTTATTTAAAACAGCCGATACACAAAATTATAAACTTGACACAAATTTGTTACATATGTGATTAATTACTGTTTTTTTTTTTTGATTTGTTAACAAATAAGTTTGATTTAAATTGTTTTTAGTTGTACGTAAATAATTCTTTCAGAAGTTTGTGTAATTGAAGTTAACGTGAACATATCAATTCTCTGGAAGAGAGGTTTCGTCATTTTCATTTTTTGTATGACTCAGATTCTTTTTTATTGCCTTTTTTCAAGACCTAGTTGAAGCTGTGAATATAGTCGTAGATAGTGAGGATTTTCCTCACCGTGTGATCTTGGGGATGGTGCATGCCTATTTTACTCCATATCTTATATTGTACACGGTTTAGCGTCTCGAGCGTCTTCAAACAGTTGGCTTCAAACAGTTCACTATGAACCGGGTAGGCCAACAGTACTCCAATAAGCTACAATAGATATCCGAAAAGTCCAAATGTAAAACTTGCGGTACTTCTTAAGAGGAAGACATTTCCCCCTTCGAGTTTGAAATATACCGTGATGGAAAACTTCTGGCCAAGAATGGATAGAATGAAAGGGATAAACGACGTCTCCGGTTCAGGGGAAACAATTTGAAGGCCGTTTTGACGTCTTACTTGCTGTGACATCAACATCTCCTTCAGCTATGAGAATATCTCCACCCAGAACCTCCTCTGATCCTATAGACTATCAACCATCCCCATCATACAATTCCTATCTACAACCATCATACAATTCCTCAAGCTTCTCTGTCAGGCTCTATTATTATGACTGATTTTGATGTGTCTAGTACAATAACATTTTCTCTTACAAAAATATGAGGGTTCATGTTACAGGTAAAGAAACTGCTAGAAACTTTTTTGATCTACTTTTGACAATAGGTGATGGTAAATATTCTGAATCTTGACGAACCGTGTACGAATCATTACCAGTACACGTGTATGGGTGGGTGGGTGGTTCAATACCAGTGTACGTCTATGTGTGGGTGGGTGGGTCAATACCTGTGTACGTGTATTTAAATATCACTGTGCGTGTATGAGTGTGCGGGTGGGTATCAATATTTACCACTGTACGTGTGTAGGTGGGCGGGTCGGTCATTTATCACAGTACGTGTATAGATGGGCGGGTGGATCAATACCAGTGTAAGTGTTTAAGTCGGCGGATGGGTTAATATCTGTGTACGTGCATGGGTGGGCGGGTGGGACAATATTAGTGTACGAGTATAGGTGGGCGTGTGGGTCAATACCAGTGTACGTATATGGGTGGGCGTGTGGGTCAATACCAGTGTACGTGTATGGGTGGGCAAGTGGGTCAATACCAGTGTACGTGTATAGGTGGTCGGGTAAGTCAATACCAGTGTACGTGTATGGGTGGGCAAGTGGGTCAATACCAGTGTACGTGTATGTGTAGATGGGTGGGTCAATACCAGTGTACGTGTATTTTAATATCACTGTGCGTGTATGAGTGGGCGGGAGGATCAATACCAGTGTACCTGTATGGGTGGGCGGGCGGTTCAATACCATTGTACGTGTATAAGTGGGTCGGTGAGTCAATACCAGTGTACGTGTATAAGTGGGTCGGTGAGTCAATACCAGTGTACGTGTTTGAGCCTGGCCCACTCTATACACGTACAGTGGTACTGACCCAACCGCCCGCCTATAGACGTACTGTGTTACCTACCTACCCGCCCTTCATACACGTACAGTGATACTGACCCACCTGCCCTTCACACACGTATACTGTTACTGATCCACCCGCCCTTCATACATATACAGTGGTACTAACCCACCCATACACGTACAGTGGTACTGAACTAGGACCTGTGGCAATTACTTAAATGGAATTAATGGACAAAATATATACTAAATTAGCATAAGCCAACTGAGTGACTTTGTGAAAAAGCAATATTGACTCCAAAAAATGAGACAGCTGTAGAAATTAATAACATTTTACTTAACTATTTTCAAGAAATAAAAGTTGAATACCTATCGATAGATTCAATTGTACAAGTAGGTGATGCTGTACAATTTCCAACTGAATTTCTGCATACATAGACCCTCCTGAATTTCCACCACATAGACTCACTTTAAAAGTTGGAACACTGGTCATGCTTTTCAGAAACTTTTTTCCACTAAAATTATGCAATGGTACACGTTTACGAGTAACTGCTCTCCATACCAATGTTATTGAAGCAACTATTATTACTATCAGTACTAAAGGAGAATCTGTATGTATTCCTAGAATCCAATTAATTCCTACAAACTATCCATTCCAATTAAAACAGTACAGGTTCCTATTAATTTGTGTTTTGTAATGACTGTTAATAAGTCTCAAGGACAGTCCTTAAAATTTGTAGGCATAAATTTGAGAGAAGTGACAATATTATTCCCACGGACAATTTTAAGTAGCCTGTTTTAAAGTAAGCAGTCCATCAAGATTAGTTACTTTAACTCCGACAGTTGTTTTTCTGAACCACTTCTGACTAATGTATTATACCGTAGTTACCTTCAATCTGCCAGTGATCCTGTAAATCCTCTTGGATTACGCGTTTCGGCTTTTATGCCATCAGATCCTTAAATACTGTAAATATATTTTATGTTCAGTGTAAAAAAATGACAAGACAATCAAGAATAAATTTAAAGAATGTTTAAAGTTTATTAAGGATCTGATGATGACATAAAAGCCGAAACGCGTAATCCAAGAGGATTTACAGGATCACTGGCAGATTGAAGGTAATTAACGTAAAATACATCAACGTGAAAAAAACATATTACATACTCTTAACAATTATTTTAATGTACGCTTTTAGTATAGATGATAATAAAAGGAAAAATAAATAGGCATATCTTCAGCTTATTACATATATTTTTAGCCCAAGTTCATAAACTAAAATGCTTTTATGTTTACAAATACTTATAAAATTATAAATGTGATACATTTTGTATACAATTTGAAAGTTTGCAGGCGAAGCCGCAAGTGGGGTGCTAGTTTATGTGTATGTATATATATATATATATATATATATATATATACATACACATAAACATATATATATAAAAAAAAAAACATATATATATATATATATATATATATATATATATATATATATATTCCATATATATTCCACATATATATATATATATATATATATATATATATATATATATATATATATATATATTCCACTTTACGCACAGTACAAGTTGGAATATGAATAGTATATTTATCATATATACAAAAAAACAAAATCGGACTAAATATTGATCCCTGTGGTATGACACATCTAAGTGGAATTAGATGAGAAATTTCCCTCTAGATTACCCTCTAGATTCCCTCTAGATATATATATATATATATATATATTTTTTTTTTTATAATTTTGGCTGACGCATCACATTCACTCGCCAATTTCCCTTTTCCAAGTCAAGCCAGGCGACTGAATGAGTTGTCTCCCAGTCGTATAAAATAAATTATTTAAAGTTTTAAAATGCATGCAAATCTAAAATACGTTTTGAACGAGCTTAACGCCTTGATGATTTTTTTTATCGAATTCGAAATTGTTTGAAGAAACAAATACTGAGGGTTGGACTTCGTTACCTACCGTTCCGTCAATTCCCACGGTAATCTAAAGGGAAATTTCTCATCTAATTCCACTTAGATATGTCATACCTCAGGGATCAATATTTAGTCCGATTTTGTTTTTTGTATATATGATAAATATACTATTCATATTCCAACTTGTACTGTGCGTAAAGTGGAATTTTAAAAAAATCGGATTTTGAAGAGTTTGTGTGTTGAGATTAAGGCTATTGAAATGCTGCACACAATATTTGGTGTTCAAATATTTGATGTTCCAGAATAGATTTTGATTTGCTAGTGAAACAGAGAGTTGTGTCATCAGCGTACTGCACCAGTTTTGCATGCAACAGTGATGATCCTATGTCATTGACATATATATAAAAAAAAGAACCTTACTTAAGATTGACCGCTACGGGACGCCATATCTAAGTAGAATCGGTTCGGAAATTTTGTTTGAAATTTGGACAACTTGAGTTCTGTGACTTAGAAATAAACTAAACGACATGAAATATGAGATGATAAAAGATATGAGATATATAAGATATAAGATAAAAGACATGAGATACTCTGTGATATAAGATTCCAGTTTGTCTAGCAATGCTACGTGGTCAACACAGTTAAATATCATAGATAGGTACACACTTCTATAACCAGAGCCGAAACCGTGTTGGACCTGTATACAACTAAGAGCCTGGGTGTGTACCATTGTACAGATGCGTGCGCGTGGTTGTATTGTTGTTTTCATCTGCTCTAGAGATGAACAAAGAGTCTCCCCAACCCTTCATCAACGGAAAGGGTTGGCTGATCAATTCACATCCGTAGGTTGCTCAACGACCTGCATTTCGCATTCGTACTGATGGTCTTGTAATTAATTCTTGTTTTTGTGGATTTAACTAAACTCTTTTAACCATATAAGCGTTTCATAGTCTACTTACTTAAATGTTATCAGTTACTGATATGATACAATTACAATCAGAAAAAGACTGAACAGATTTAATTTAATTATAATTCTGTATTTATATGGAACAGGGGCCTTGCTATTTCTTATTATTCTTGTTTATTTATCGTTCAAAATAGGTTAATAAACAAGAAAATGATCTTTTTTTAAATGGAAAAGTCGGGAAATTTACGAAAAAGAGGAAAAACGATAAAATATTGTTATTCGTAAATATAGCATTTTTGATACTCAAATTATGCAAAATATTATCTATAGTCTTCTATAAATAGTGAGACTATTCGTTATCCATGCTAACACTAAAGAAAGCCAGACGAATACCAATTAAACCCCACCAAAACAGTGAAAGTTGAATATTGAAACGCACAAAAATTCAAGGTTGGTGGATCTCCTTGCGCTGTCCTGTGCGCTGTGAAAAACTGCTACTTCTGACTCATTTCGGGCATGCCTTGACGCCCGAATAGTTTTGACTGTCAAACGCATCCCATGTTAACGCCCAATTGCCTTTTGGCGAACATTGTTTGAGAATATCTGTGAAGCTAGTCGAAGGGGTTATAGATTGAAGTCGTCCTGCACGTTGTGGGATATTCTGTAAAGTGTGCAGATTCGGTGTAGATAGGACATTTTTAAACTTTCTGAGAAGTGCCTCTGCGTCTTACGTCCGGAAGAGCTTTGATGCAAAGCACTGGAATCCGTAATGAGTGGTTGCAATGAAGGAGCCGCTATAGCCCTTCTTGATAGTTGTATATCAACCGTGTGTACTGTTAAGCCACACGGGAGCCAGGGACAAAGCAGTAGTACGCAGGACTTGGACATTGGCTCCCCAAGTAACTGTACACTGTTAGTACTGCTTCTCATTTAAGCTGCTGTTTTATGTTGGTGACTTTTAGACGTACATTTTTGCTTTGTAAGAGTTTTTAAACATTTGCGACGGACCAGTTTGCAGTTGACTTAGGAGCAATTACGAAATTAGGCTTATTTCATTCTTTACCTTCAAATTTGCCATTATATAGCGTTTAGGAATACTGTGATTCAAAGTACGCTATTAAACTGTGTATTTTGGGTGTCTCGAAATTTATTGCTGATATTAATTGGGGGAAGGTACATCGAATAATTGAGCGGGGCACCGTGGCGTGTCTGATCCAGGAGCTGATTGATGGTAAAGAGCTAAATCATTTATAATATGCAATTGGTTTAAGCTGCTATAGTAGATTTTAGTGTATATCGTCTTCAGCAGAACCCTAATTATATCGGTGTAAAACATTCAGTTGAAGTATGGAATGCCTCACTCCAACAGTTGTTAGAGAGAACAACCTCCACTACAAGTTGAAGGGAGTCTGTAAATGCAGCGCTCGTTAGCAACTGATTCTGGATGCAACCCATTACTTTTCGCATTTTAACTCAGCTTGCGTAGACGCAATTAAAAGGGGCCCTGAGAGGGTTGTTTTGTGCTCAAGTTGACGTTTAGTTTCTCCGTGCGTGCCTCTCCAGCGAACATGTCTGTTAATTAATCCCTTTGGGGGCTGATTATATTTCACAAACCAGGTAAAATAGGAATGTATCGTGGGCCTGTTCCATTTCATAACATCGATGATTTCATTCACGTTTTATAGTTATTAATTAGTGAATTTTTATCGTGTTTGATTGTGTTTCTCCCAAACACTTCGGGCACGTGTATCTCTCCTTCATGAGGACTTAGTTCTACATTACTTGTATGCAACGTCACGTTTTGGTGTTCCTTACTAGTTCTTACAACTACTCGTTTTATAATAATTGATTTCTTAGAATTGTCACTATTAAAACAAACCTATACTGTCTATTCAATCACAGAATATTTATTTCTTAGGATTCATCCCAAAAATGGCTCATTTGTTGTCTACGAGTTCTGAAGGTTTTGCAAATTGCAGTTAAAAAATGTGTATTGTTAAAAAGGTGATTTATTTTAAAATGTTTGGAGTGGTTGAATATTGACCTTAATTTGTAAATATATTGTGTGATAAAATAGTGAACGAAGAACGCAGTTTTGTGTGACATTTCTTCAAATATCCACATTTTCTCTGTTGGTGTCCCAAGCTTCATATAGTGACGCTCCTACGCGTGCCTGCAAGCCCTAAGGTGTTGGTCTTAAGGCTTCAATTTGTTGCTAATTTTTTTTTTATTTACTATAAGTTTTGAAAATATTGTAATATTTTTTTTATCGGAATTAGGCTATTGTACCTATCTGACCTGATAAAAAGCTTAAGTGAAATAACTTGTATCAAAAGCATCGATAATCGATTGATTTATCGAATTGGTTAAATACAACTTGATTAGACTAGTCTTTTTACAATGACTAAATATATAGGGTGGTAAAAATGTGGAAGCACTTTGATGTTGGTTTGAATCTGACATATGTATAGATTCATATGTCGTAGTAACGTGAATTAGGTTACTTGTAATTTCAAAACAATGATTTACGACATGTTCGCGATTAATAAAATTACTCTTAAATTTTCTGTATCTTTCTCGTTCTGGGTAGAAATGTGTTGTGCACGTCTCACAACACAAACTTACCACGCACGAGGCACGTACATAATGTACAGATATTATGGTGATTTATTTCGGTAAACCACGCAAACATCCTCAGACCAGAAAGACTCTCAAAGACACAATTGTTAGTCCGTCTTGTCTGAGGATGGTAAGCGAGGTTGACGTGGTCCTGAATTTTGTTCTGTATAGCCCAACGTAACTTTGTTAGTGTCTTGCGGTACAGTGGAACTTCAACTAACCGAACTTTTAAATTTAAATATCCGAATCGCCGATTACCCGAATCGTTTTCAGAGTGTCATGAAATAAACCTAAAAATATTTAGTTTTTAAATTTCATTCTGAAATAAATAAATAAACAAAAGCAAATAGCAATGTACAGTACTATTTTTATCTTTAAAAATCACAATAAATAATGCATAATATGCCTCAATAAATACTGTTAACTGTAACACCGGTTTAAAACAATAAATCCAAAGTTTGTCTTGTAATGTTATTTTGTAATGATGTAATTAAATGATCTTTTAAAATATTGTTTTTATCTCATTTTAACATACAGCAGTAATTAAATAAAATCTATTATTTATTGACAACAATCCAACTATCCGAAATTTTGATTATTCGAATTGGGTCCGGTACCAATTGAATCGGGTAGTTGAGAGTTCTACTGTACCTTGTTTTATTGAAGTAAGTTTGTGTTGTGAGACGTTGAAGTGAAATTTATGTTGAGTTATTTCCAATTTAACGAAAATTAGAAAGCGGTGGTTTGGGGAGGTGTGACGATTCTTTATTTGGTTGTTGATAGAATTTTGTTTCATAATTCACTTTTAAAATGTTTAAAAATAAAAGTGAAAGCCAACTAAAAGTTATAAGAGAATTGCGAAACGTACACCCTGACACAACTCACATTCCTCCCAAACACGCCACTTCAGTCACAACTTCACTCCCTTTACACAATAGTTTCGATATTCTCCACAACCTTAATCCCGAAGAAACAGAATTTCAAACAGTCTCCAATCATAGAAAGTCAAAAACAAAACAAAATAAAAAACACAACCAAGCCACTTTCATACCCAAATATCCCAAACAAAAAACAGCTTCAAAAACTACAGACAAAAATAATTCTGAGGTAAACATTCCATTCTTCAATGTATCTGTGGTCGGTGACAGCCATGCTCGACATATCGCTACACTGATGACTGAGAGGACATCGAACAAGACCAACATCACCGGTATTTGTAAGCCCGGAGCGGGACTTCTTAAAATCACGCCTTCATCCACAACACCAACTAATCCCGAGGCTAAATGTATGGTGCTGCTTGCCGGAACCAACGACGTGTCTGCTGGAAGACAACACATCATATTTGACAACTTGGGGGAAATTGTTAACAGTTGTAGGCAGACCTCTAGAGTTTTGGTGTGCTCGCTGCCAACTAGATACGATCTGCCACTTACAAGCCCCATTCACAGGATAGTCTCTCAAGTGAACAATTACATCGAGGACCTATGTAGTCACCACGAAGGCGTTGAGTGGCTGGATTTAAGTTGCATTTCCCGGAGATACTTCACCACCCATGGACTACACTTGAGAGCGAGCGGAAAGCGCCTTCTGGCTGGTCTTATAGTGAAGAAACTGAGCTGCTGGCAAGGATCACTACAACAAGACTCCAAGGATGGGAAGGCATCAACCATCCCCACTAAGCCAATCGTGATACCTTCAGGCCCAACTACACTGCCCTACGAGACCTTCGCGGAAGCCGTAAAGCAGGGCCATCCAAACGGATGCATTCCGAAGGGACATTCTGATGTGGAACTTGTCTGGGCTGAAAGAGAACAGAGCCATTTTTTAGAGATACCTCCTCAAACCTCCAGACTAAATTAAGTAATTCCGGTCTCACTCCTCGGAAATGCCGTATTACAAAAAGAACAATAAATAAACAACACATTTTTTTACTTCATCAAAATTCACAAATTGCTACTAATAAAATAGATGAGCTCTCATTGTTATGTGAAGAGCTAAATCCCGATGTATTGTTAATAACTGAGCACGGCTTTAGCATCAACAATATAAACCATTTTAAAATTCAAAATTATAATTTAGCAAATTTCTATTGCAGAGACATCCATCGTGGTGGTGGAACTGCAATACACGTAAAAAAAGAACTTAAATTCATTCCAGTGGTAGTCGGAGAATCTATAGAAAGAGATATTGAAATTACTGGTATAAAAATACAGAGCAACAGATTTCAATTTACAATAATTGGGATATATAGATCTCCAAATGGAAATATAGACACCTTTTTACAAAAATTCGAAAATTGTCTCAGATATTTATCAAAAAGAAATTCAAAATTCATATTTATGGGGGATTTTAACATTGACGCTCTCGATGTTAATAATCCCACTTCTAAACGTATGGCCGACCTTTTACAGTCTTTCGGACTGAAATGGTCTATTACCTCTCCCACGAGAGTTACGGCCATTTCACAAACGGCTATAGACAACATTATAACAAACGTGCATGAAGTAGATGTCAGTGTGGTCAACACAGCTATCTCAGACCATTACGGTCAACAGGCCATTATCAGTGATTGTTATCTGGCACGAGATCCCGTAACTAAACGAACATTTAGAGACACTAATCCCAAAAACCTAGCTCATTTAGACGTTTCACTAAAAAGAGAGAGTTGGAATTGTATCAATGTTATTGATCCCATTTCGTTACAATTTCAAAATTTTGAAAATTGCTTGAATTTTCATTTTGATGTAAATTGCCCAGTAAAGACACTGAAACCAGCACCAAAGAAAACGGGATGCAAATGGATCACAAAAGGTATCCTAACATCAAGGGAAAAGATGAAATTTCTCACCAAAATATCTAAATACACTACAAATTTGAATTTCAAAAATTTTTTCCAAAATTATAAGAAAATTTACAAAAAAGTCATTAGAGCGGCTAAAGCTTATGATGTAAATAAAGCAATAGCCACATCGAAAAATGTAGCAAAAACTGCCTGGGCTATCATAAACAATAGTGTTGCACAAAAAAACAAACCAATTCAACTTCAAATTAGCGGAGAACAAGTCTGTGATGAGCGCAGGATTGCGGAGGAATTTAACGCCTTCTTCGCATCAGTAGGTACTGATCTAGGACTTCGTCCACGGAGAGTCCAGAATCCTCGCTTATCAAGACTGAGTCCATTAGCTTCTTTGGCATTGGCTCCAGTCACGGAACATGAGATTGAGAAGGTTATCAATGAGCTTGCACCCAAGAAGTCGAATGACGTGAATTACGTATCGACATGGCTTTTAAAAAAATGCTCCCACCATATTCTAACGCCCTTGGAACATTTGATTAACCTTTCCTTCTCATCAGGCGTTTTTCCTTCGTCTTTGAAAACTGCTAAAGTGACACCAATCTTTAAGAAAGGTGATTCTTCCAGCATTAAAAATTACCGACCAGTTTCAATTCTACCAATCATTAGTAAAATTTTTGAGAAGCTTTTCCTGTCCCGAATGCTTGGTTTCTTAGAAAAACATAGTCTTCTCTCGAAAGACCAATTTGGTTTTAGAAAAGGTCTGTCAACAACTGACGCAGTCATACGATTAGTAGAAACGATTGTAGAAGGGCTGGAGAGTCGGAAAGCTACAATTAGTGTGTTTTTGGATCTCTCCAAGGCTTTTGACTGTGTTGACCACGACATTCTGCTTCAGAAACTACACACCTATGGGATCCGAGGAGTACCGCTTCAGTGGCTAGAATCCTATCTAACAAAAAGAACACAAATGGTTCAAATTTCCGAAGTACGATCTGGATATAGGTGTCTAAGGTATGGAGTCCCACAGGGATCGATACTTAGCCCTCTCTTATTCCTGATATACGTCAACGAAATTGGTTCATCACTACTGCATGGGTCACTCGTGCAGTATGCTGATGACACGACTCTCTGCTTTAAAGAAATTACAAATCAGGAGCTTGAAATCCATGCATACATGGATCTGAACAACTGCATTCAAAAATTTCAAGAACTAAACCTTAACACTAATTCGACTAAGTCCAATTTCATGAAGTTCTGTTTACGGAAGTCAGATTCCGAAGGAAATTTGACAGTGGCAATAGATGAAAATGAAATTGAGGAGTTAAATTCAACTAAATTCCTCGGAATATACCTAGATCGGGGTTTGACTTGGAATATACATGTTGACAGTCTTTGCAAAAAGCTTTCATCAAGCATTTATGTTTTGAGAAACTTAGCAAAATTTTGCCCTAACCATATAATGATGACAGCTTATCATGGTTTAGTTTACAGTCATCTCTCATATGGTCTGGCTTTGTGGGGAGGCTGCTCTGCCACAAACCTGACCAGAATATTTAGAATTCAAAAAATGGCAGTTAGAATAATTAGCAAATTACATTATAGAGAGTCGTGTAGGCCAGTATTTAAACGGTTAAACCTGCTGACGTTGCCTTGCCTCTATATTTTAGAGACAGCAACATATTGTATGTTTAAAACTGCACTGACAAGAGGCAGAGATATTCACAATCATCATACTAGAAGCAGAGATATATACAGAATTGGAAAATACAGGACGGTAGTCTACGAACACCTACCCTCACAGATAGGTGTTCGTATAATTAACAGACTCCCAGAATGTATTAAAAATGCTACAACGCCCAAGGCGTTTAAGAACCGTCTCAAGAAATGTTTGGCCAAACTGGCATTTTATAGTGTAGACGAGTTTTTTTCATATAATTGGGAAGCCACTGAATTTTAAAATTGATACTGGAGGACATTTTGGAGGTATAATTGGCGAATGAATGGGAATTTGGGTGCGTGAAAAAAAAATGTATGTTTGAAAGTGTTATTGTGATTGAATGGATGGCAAATTTTATTTAATTTATTAATGACTATTGCGATACGATTTTGTCAATTGTTAACAAGATGCAATAAAAAATATATTATTATATTATTATTATTATTATATTAATTTATATAGTTTTTAAAAAATCGGGTCAGAAAATGTGATTAAGTCATGTTCTGGTTGGAAGCATTAGGCTTCTCTTTGGTGTGTAAGACAATCTGTCATTTTGCAAATTGGTTTAATTTTTTAAATAACAATATTCGTTATTATCAGTATCTTACACGTTAATTCTGTAAGTAATAGTCTCACTTAGAGTAGAGAGGCTTGATACAGCTTGACTGTCTTTAAAGTGAATATAAATGATTACATAAGTGAAGGCATAGTGTGGATGACCTGAGTAGTCTTGTTACTAACTGAGGTTGACATATGCTCAGAAAATACCAATAGTGAGGGCAACTAAGGGGCCTACTTGTTATGTTAATATAAGGAGAACCATTGAACTTGGTACACTTCCACATCAAACTACTTTGTACACACATTTGCACACACTGACTAATTACTCTAAGAGAAAATCTGTTAAGTTATAAGTAAAATATTTAGTTCAACGCCCACGGTAAAACCCCTTGAAATTTTCCGCTGACCAAAAATCCGATATTTTTCATGTCACGGATTTTATAAGAGTTTATTTCCTTAACGGTGTCAATACTTTAAATAATTCGTAATGCCGGCGTGGTGGCTCAGGGGCTAAGGCTTCGGACTGCGGAGGGTAGGGTCCAAGGTTCGAATACTCACTGAGTCAACGGTCGGTACTTCACTCGTTGAATATATTTCACGCACAGGCCTGCAGACCCATATGAACTAGCGAGTGAAGTTATAAAATAAAAAAAGAAAATCAACAGGAACATGTAAATGAGTCTGCGCAATCAATATGTTGGTCTCTGAATACGACCATCTTCCACGTGAGGTGTTTGTTGAAGGCTTGCTGATCATCGTTGATCGACTTCCCCACACTGTTAGAGTAATTACCATCCTAGAGGTGATGTAATGTCAACACCCCACCGGTGCATAGTTGTGGTTGCGGTGGGTGAGTCAGTGCCGCTAACCAGTAATTCGAGCCTAATTCAGGCCAAATTATCCTGACTTCCTCCCCGGCATGCGTGGGCGTGGAACGGTGTCCTGGCGGTCCGTGACGACCGTCACAAAATCCATGCACATGAACTGATTGAACATTGAAACTTATGCTCACAGACAAAGTGACAAACTGGCCACTAAGGAGAAACTTGTACTCACAGACAAAGTGACAATAGGCTCATAAGAAGGAACTTATATTCACAGACAAAGTGACAAACTGGCCACTAAGGAGAAACTTGTACTCACAGACAAAGTGACAAAAGGCTCATAAGAAAGAACTTAT
The DNA here is from genome assembly GCA_035578905.1 of Stictocephala bisonia. Taxonomy (NCBI): domain Eukaryota; kingdom Metazoa; phylum Arthropoda; class Insecta; order Hemiptera; family Membracidae; genus Stictocephala; species Stictocephala bisonia. Next base: position 1,159,661 of record JAQJVL010000052.1, read on the forward strand.
ATTCACAGACAAAGTGACAAACTGGCCACTAAGGAGGAACTTGTACTCACAGACAAAGGGACAAACTGGCCACTATGGAGAAACTTGTACTCACAGACAAGGTGACAAACTGGCCACTAAGGAGACGTATAAACGAGTTCGTCAAAGTATGGTTTTGGTATAAGTTCACATTCAAATGCTTTAAATTATCTGTTTTATTGCGAATTTCAGAATTGAAATAAAAATTCCTCGTTAGGAAATATGTTTATTCCTGATCTATAACGTCTATTCACTTATAGGCTGTTTCGTAAGAAACTATTAAATTACAGGAACAACCACCTAAGGACCGATACTGGCAGCCTTTTTTCCCAAACCGTCAAGTAGACGTGCAATTTTATGCCAACTGTACGGTTCGTGTTTATTATTATAATCAGAGTTAACCTTCTATGATTATTAAAGGTCCAATACAGTGAACCATAAGCTGATGTTATAAGTTTTTTCTACTTAAAATCGTCAAGAATGACTTCTGAAGTTTTTAACTGATAAAAACTATTAAAATATTCAATTAAAAAAAGATAACTAACTGACGGTCCACTAGAACAGTTTTTCACCTGTTAAATGACACTTCCACTGTTGCGATGTTACGTAACGAATCATTGAAATATAAACACTTTTCACTTTTTCGTTGACAGAAACAGCCCACTTAAGTGTTTCAATGCAGAGAAATATTTTGCTTTCGGAAAACTACAAAGGGATAGTTCTATTAAAAAATATTTTATCTATAGCAGTGATTTATGACTCGCGAAGGATTTAGAATGTGTTCCTTTAAATTTGACAATCTTCTTGACCGGTCCTCCTGGGCGGACGTCGATGGATCGCCCTTGTTACGATCGCAGTCACCCGACACCCAAGGAAGTGGACCAATCAGACTCCAGGCCCCATTTATCTCCAGTGTCCGGCCTTGCAGGATGTATCAACTACTGCAACATTTGTCATCGAGACAAGTGACGGAGGAAACGACTACAGTACTTGAAAGAAATGATGGCTGTTGAGCTTAGTTCGCGGCCAGTTGGAAAAGTGTTCCTTCTTGGTTAATATTCATAGAAAGACTAAACTTCTGGCGTAAGAGCACTACTATACCTATGCTCTTGAATAATGTAACCATAGAACACTTTTTGAGAAAACTCAGTATAGTTAATAGATAATAATATATTGTAGTCAACAAAATTGTTTATTTTGAACAATGTAAATCTGGAATAGTTGTTTTGAAAATTCAGTATAAAAGTAAATCATAGTTGTGATAAAGAAACTAGTTCTTTAGTGAATAATATAAACCATGAATATCCCTTCCTGTTACACTTCGAGAGTAATGAATGTTGGATCATGTGTATATTGTTATATTTGCCATTTATTGAACGAAATTGTTAACAACAAATCAACAAAAGCCTTGATCGTTTCTTTTTATAGATAAATTTTATCTTTTTTTTATTTTTACGAGTCGATCAGTTTATAATTTTTGGAACTTTATGAGACAACTGACACTACAATTATAGGGGTTTGGTAACAGAATTGCCATTCAGACAATAAAAGAGTCAAGGCCTTACAATTAACTTCTAAAACAAAACAATAAAAACTCATAAAATGTAAACTAAATCATACTATAACTATATTTATTATATATAAATATTACTTAAAATATCAAATGAAAACTTGTGTAGAAGGAATTTTTAAAACATTTGCAATAAATTCGTAGAAGAGGATATCATTCCGTAGATATTTTAACTTTTATTGAACTAAAAACTCTAGAAAATGAAACTCATTTATCTAATTGGAGAATACTAATAAGCTTAAATATTTATATACTTACCGGAAGTAATAATGAATCTGAATTAGACTCAATTTCCAATTAAATTTAAATTACTATTACAACTTTAATAATGTATTTCAACGTGATCCTACTTTTTTTCTGAGTGTCTAGCCTATATATATATATATATATATATGAATCCACGCACTTTGCATATCTCGCTATTGGCTCGGACATGTTTGGCGTTTAGTGACGGTAGTTGTATTATAATGACTTCTTTAGCATTAACCGTTTAAATATCTAAAATATACTGTAAATATTGCCCAGATGTCCATTCCCTATCTTGTGGCCACACGGTTTTTTTTAATAACTCCAAAGATGAAGCTATTTTAAATTTGGTGTTAATTGAGGATGCCCCCTCGTACAGCTAGTAATGCAGCGATGTTGTCAAAAGGACCTTAATTGGCTCGTCGGCGGACCATCATACACATCCTTGTTACCATGTGTTGTATTATTTTACGAAGCTCCCTAATACAGCCGGTAACGCAGCGATGTTGTCCAAATGACTTCAATAAACAGTCGAGGTGTATGGACATGTGAAAAGAATGAGTGTGACAAGAACCCCTGTGAACGTATTGGAGACAGAGGAAGAGATGGATAGATAGATAAAAGAAAGGGCTTAAATGGGAAGATGTATTCAGAAAACATCTATGGAATGACAGAAGAAGGTGGATAGGCTTAGTTAACAAAACTAGACCTACACAAGTGGAATATTTTATCTTTTTTTTATTTTTATGAGTCGATCAGTTTATAATTTTTGTATCTATGTATGTACAATACAAAGCTGATATGACACTTTACTTAGTTACGGCTTAGTTACTGTAGGATATATAATAAAAATACGCATTCATCTGGATAATGGCAACTCTAATAATAATAATAATAAAGTTTTTAGACTACCTAATTAACTCGTGGAAATCTGGATTTCTTGATATTTTATTGTGAAAATGGTCATACTCTTCAATACAAATTACACCATTCGTCAATATTTCAAAAGCTATATTTCTACACGTCTGATGAAGTCCTCTCTGAATAAGACTGATAATGTAGTTGTTACAAATAAAATAAATAAGACGAATCTTACGGAAATAAAATTATCAGAAACGATTGGGCTTTAAATTATATACAACAGGCCTATGGAAAATTGAGTGTCTGCTGATTTAAGTATGAAAACATTCTTCGATTTGGAACAGAATATTTTAAGGCAACTAATATAACCAAGGAGTGAAAATTGAATTTAAATTAAATTTGCATACTTATTTGTTTAGTGGCCTTAGTGTTGCTTGTTTTTTAATTTGCAACATTTCTAGTTTTATCCTCTGTTATTAATTAATTGTAATATAGGTCGTACAGTACGTTGGTAGTATATATTAAATAAACTATACATCATTATAGAGGGTGGAAAAAAATATGGAAACGCTTTCACAACAGCGTTATTTATTTCCATAGATAATTTGATAATTTAATTTTTTTTATAATAATTAATTGTGTTCCATAAAGTATAATTTTTTTATCAGAATAATTGACTTAAAACCGTTAAATAGCAGAGAAATAATATTGTTCAAATTAGTTTCTTTGAAATTCAAATAACCGCTACTCTGGAAAGAATAATCCTTTCGAAATGCGGTTTGCGGCAATTAATTTCTCTTCAATAGACCTTTCATTTGATACCATACTCGACCTAGGCTTACGTTAAAGATTTTCGTTCAACTCCTCGTGGCCCGTCCCCTTGAAAAGATTAAATGTCGCTAATGGCATCAAAAAGTGTGTTCTTTGTAACCATGATAATGGTTACGTCTTATCATGGAAGTCATACAAAAGTTGTGAAAGCAATTCCATTTTTTCTATCCTGTGTATATAGACTAATAGCATAAACGTTACTTTGAAACGTCTTTCAGAAAACCCCTGAATTTTCCGTAAAAGTTACCGTACAACAATCTGTTTGTAAACCACGGACATTGTTTGGTAAAGCCTCGTCTTGAAAATTGTTATACAATCACGAGTCGTTTTAACAAATGTTCTGCAATTAAGTGTTTGTTAAGGACCACACACACCAATCGCGTATTGTAGGCAGGGATTCCGGGCTTTCCGTTTAAATTAGATTCCGGAAGAGACTCCTTTTTTTATTGTAGCATGAGGAATTTAGTTGCTGTTAAGGAGAGAAAAATATGCTGTTAAGAATTTTGTGTAGTTTAAAATATTTAGTCCAAATGAAAATTATTAGTAATTAATTGTTCTATTCAGTGGTTATACTAATTGTGTCTTTTGGTTTTAGGTGAGTGGAAGTCAGAGTCAACTTGAGTGAGTTAACCTTTCAGTGTTAAGGTGTGGTGAGTAGATGTTATAGTAGTTTAGCGGTTCAGAATGTCAGCAAGGACCTGTTCCTTAGCTAACGTGTATCCTGAGGCCTACCCTTGTTAGACTTGAGTACACAATACTTTACAGACATGTCAACCCTCTCCCTGCTTCGTAAAGGACAGGTCGCTGGGGGAAAACAATAATACAAATGAACTCAATTACCTTGTAAGCACAATAACAATAGCCCAGGTCAGATGATTATGTAAGACAATAGTTAGTGTTTAATGCATGCATGTTGGTTGAGAGTACATCTTGTTCCTGGTGTGTCCCAATCAATCTGTCCTTGTCAAAGTCACTCCCCAGAACCCCTTGACTCGCTGTCAGCAGACCTCCTTGATGGATTGCTGAGCTTCCTTGTACCTCCCCCCTTGAGCACTACCAACCCCCGTTCATAATTACACACAGTTCATCGTGTTTCTTTCAGAATGAGCTAACTCTTTTTTATCATACTAAGTTGTTTCGGGGTTTTACTGTTACCCTCTGACCAACTTTCCAGTCAAAAACACTTTACCTGAATTTGTTCCTCTTTGACATGTTAATTGGCGTTATATATGTTGTTTTTACATCTCATATTGCACCAATTGTTTTTGTTTTGGCCGTAATTCGATAATTTTGGATTCAATTCTCTTGATACGCCCATGGAATGTTTGTCCTTGTTTCCTTATATTAGACTTTATGTCAGCGATTCATGTATTTCCTTATTACTTCTACGTATACGTTTAAGGGTCTGCAGAGGCTGTCGGCCATGTTGATTTTAATCCCATAAGAATACTGAACAATGTTATTTGCGAATCCATATTTCTTCGTTATTAATTGACCAAAAGTTGTTTATGAGGTGTCATGTTCAACGTTATCATATATATGTTGGTGTTGTTTTACGTATTTCAAATACATACGCCCAGTTTTGAAAAATAGGTGAAAATATAAGCTTAAAACTAAATATTTAATTTTTTTATTTCTATAAACCTACTTAGGAATTCGCAAAGCAATTCCAACGCGCAATTTCATTCTTGATCAAATTCAATTTGTGTGGAAAAACCCGTTTAAAAATAACTATTTGGTTTGGATACGCGTGATCATATGTCCGGCTCGAAAATAAAATTTTTCTTATGGAATTAAAACCAACATGGCCGACAACTTCCAACAGCCTCTGCAGACTCTTAAGGCGGTTCGGCCGGCTTTCGCGACATATTGAATCGGCTACGCGCGCTAGCTGTACGTCTGACCGCGAGGTACTCACACATGAACACAACAGACTCCTCCCCCTCCCCTGGATGGGTGGAAATAATTGCAGGAAGCCATTGAAGTGCAATCCTGCGGGTGCGGGTGCTGTGTCACGCTGTACGTGTGCGTAGCGATCGTATTGTAATATAACCGGGTAAAAATACATATCCCAGTTGAGTATATGAAGTCACACTCGTAGATTTTGTAAATTGTGTGATATTAAAAAGCATAAAATGCCAAACAAGACACTGTATTCTTGTTGTAATAAAATAAAAACAAACATATAACATTAATTATTTAAAATAAAATTGGCTAATATGCAGTAAAATTACGTAATTTAAATAACTGATGAACAAGGCCAGTCCTGTGAGGGTTAGTTTTTAAAATTTGGGAATATTGGGGAAAATAGTTTCTTAATTCTGTATGTACCAAGAAAGCCCAAATTCACATCTTTGTTAATGTTATATAACTATTAACATAATTTTAATGAAAGAACTACTTGGGAGGCGTTTAATAGCTGATATTAAGACATGGCAATCGAAAAAATTTAAAAAAATTTGACCAAACAGTCATACAAGTGGCTGGCTCAGTGGCTAAGGCTTCGGACTGCGAGAGTTTTTCCAAGGTTCGAATCCCCACTGAGCCGACGGTCAGTACTGCATAACTCGTTGAATAAAGTACACGCACATGCTTGCAGCCCATGTTAACTGGCGAATGAAGTTAAAAATAATAAAAAATTGGGTGTGCGTCGGACCACACGGTGGAAGTTATACTTCTTTGGCCATTCTCATACACCCATTCACGCACACAAACAGACAGGATATATAAATGAAATATAAGACATTTTTCAATATTATTCAATATATTTATCTTCAATATATTATACGTGACTTCATTATTATATTATACACCTATATTATCATTATCAGTAATTTCTTCGATTAAATTTCTTCGATTAACAATCGATTAATCGATAGTTCTTAAAAATTTGTTCTTACTTTTCAGCGTGACGCGGTTTCTCGACCAACATCCCATCCCAAAGTGTCTAACGGGCGCAAAGAAGTATAACTTCAAAAATAAATAAATAAATAAAATAAATCAATATTTAATTAACCTGATATTTTAAGATAAACTTTCGTTCATTTTATATACATATTTGTACAGTATTTGATTGCAATTTTTAAGTTCTTTGAATGCAAATTTTACTGATCGTGTTATCTTGTTAGCTGGAGGGGAAGACCGATTTTTTGTTCACTTTCAGAGAAAGTTGTTCAGAGGCCTATAAGAACACTCGAAGGACTTATCCTGATTAAAGGTTCATAAATCTGGCCGATTAATGGGGAAAGGATTGATTGAATTAAATTGCCGGATGTAGCTGTTAGATGAAACAGACGAGATGCTAGGTGTGCAATTATAGTGACAACCCCGTGCGTATCCGCTACCTCCCCAGGTACGGTGTATTCACTGAACAACATTGTGGCTAATGTTTATATTTTTATGTTAAGTATACCTTTGCCATAAATCAACGTTCGTTTTAAACAAACTGTCCAGGAAATATCAAAATATTGCTGTTAAATAAAATTTAATTTATGAAATTAAAATAATTTAAAACTAGACCTACTCTGGGTGAAATTACTCACATCTAACTCACTATTACTTTCAACTAACTAACTGTTACTCATAAATTACCCATAAATAACTAAATATTACTCATAAGTTACTCAAAACTATTACTCATAAATTACTCGCAACTAAAAAAGTATTACTCATAAATTACTTACAATTAACAAACTATTACTTATAAATTACTCACAACTAACAAACTATTACTCATAAATTACTAACTACTTACTTACTATTACTCATACATTACTCACAACTTACTTACTATTACTCATAAATTACTCGCAACTGTCACTCATAAATTACTCACAACTAACTAAAACTAATAAACTATAACTCATAAATGATTAACAACTTACTTACTATTACTCATAAATTACTCACAACTAATAAACTATTACTCATTAATTACTACACAACTTATTTACTGTTACTCATAAATTACTCACAACTATTACTCATAAATTACTCGCAACTGTCACTCATAAATTACTCACAACTAACTAAAACTAATAAACTATAACTCATAAATGATTAACAACTTACTTACTATTACTCATAAATAACTCACAACTAATAAACTATTACTCATAAATTACTACACAACTTATTTACTGTTACTCATAAATCACTCACAACTATTACTCATAAATTACTCGCAACTGTCACTCATAAATTACTCACAACTAACTAAAACTAATAAACTATAACTCATAAATGATTAACAACTTACTTACTGTTACTCATAAATTACTCACAACTATTACTCATAAATTACTCGCAACTGTCACTCATAAATTACTCACAACTAACAAAACTAATTAACTATAACTGATAAATGATTAACAACTTACTTACTATTACTCATAAATTACTCATAACTAATAAACTATTACTCATCAATTACTCACTACTAACTAACTATTACTCATAACTTATTATTATGGTCGCTTAAAATCTAGAAACCCACCTCTACGTACTGCTTTCCAGTTGAGCACATCACATTTCTCGCCCAACCCTAGCTGGGCCATAGCTTGGAACAGTTTGGTGGACGGAAATTTCCTTATTAAAGTTTCGTCAATACCTGTAGGTGGGATGAACCTCCCTCCTTAGAGAGTGGACATTGTTGAAGCGGTTCCGACCTGGAGTGGGCATGTGTAACTACTGGAAATACAAATTGGGATTGACACCAGGTCAGTCATGTGATTGCGGGAAGTTTATCCAAACAATGGATCGCATAGTTACAGAGTCCCCCCTACGCTCTTGCACGGAGGGAATAACCATCATAAACAATCAGTGAGACTAGTCTTAAATAGCTTGGGATGGATTAAACTTAGTGACAAGAGATCATTTAATTTTTTTAAATATTTTTATTAATATCTAATGAATTTTGGTGTTTTTTTTTTTAAGTATACATCATAGCTTTTATATAACTAGGGGAACACCCAACGTGCTTCGCTTGCCAACCCCATCCCTCGCTGCGCTCGTGACACCTCTGCCTTCGGCCTCGGCATACGACTTTTGACAACAAATATTAGTGGTTAAACTATATTAAATAAAGTCATAATACAGTTTATTTATTATTAAATTTATTTCTAGAGGCTCACACATTGCACTTGAATATCAAACTATTTATAGTTTAAATACAAACACCCAATGTTATTACTAAGATTATGATCCATTAACCTTCTCAATATTATAAACATCTCTGTCTACATTCTAACAGCTGTTAAAATTAATTATAAATCATTGTTTATATTTGAACAGCTGTTTTTTTTCCAAAAATCGTACATTGAGGGCTTCTTGTACTCTTCATGGTAAAAATATTGAACAATTGAGACCTTATTGCACAACTACGAATAAAGGCAAATTTTTTGACACCTTAAAAGGTAAAATTGATCAAGAAATAAGGGAGAAGTTGCGTTGACAAAAAAACGGCTTTACGTACTATATATAAGGATACCATATATTTAAATTAATATATGGTAGCTGACAAAAAAACCATCCGCTATATATATTCTCATAACTAACTGTTGCTGATAAATTATAAATTATCAACTGAAAGTTTAACTCTTTTCGTTCAGGGAATGTCGTGAAATCGATTACATTTGATTGAATTATGCAGGGATCAATAAGTAGCCTAAACAAAAATTACTTATCAACTTCGGAATTTCGAGTGAGCGCCATCAATGGATGTTGCCTACTATCCAGTGACTAGTGAAGGACCATTATAGTTAGCGTTGCCATACGTCCGTATTTTGTACATTTACATTCAATGTCCGTGTCCGTACCGTTCAAAGAAAAAAACCGGGTAAATGTCCGTATTTTTCATTCTATTAATATTAAAAAGTATATATTTTAAATATGTAATATTGTAAAAATACAAACGTGTATTACTTCGGGCAATCGTCAATCGACACTCGTGAGAAGTTGTGTAGTGTCTCACATACTATAATCTATATTATTATAATACCAAACACCTCCCTCCCCTTAAAAAAAGTGTTTCAACTCTTGAAATTCGTGACCGAAAATAAAGTGTGAAAATTTTGAAAGAGTGTTGGAGTTTGCTCTTTTTCTACTCAGTCCTTCAGCACCAGTTGAACGCATTGTTGAACGAGTTTAATAGTAATGAAAAATGTCTTGATACCCGATCGAATTAGACTGTCAGTGGAGACGGGCAAAGCTGTTCTGAGCATTAAAGTTAACAATGACATGACATGTATTACTTTAAAAATTAATATCGTCATTATTTGACTGGTTTCAGCCTTCATCCAGTATACAGTTGCAACTAGCACAAGAGATGACTGAACAATCATCACAATTCAATAAACTCTGCCGAGTTAACTTAAACTTAATGAATGGCTTTTTTAAAGAAAAAAAGATTATTATTATTGCATTATTCTGTAATCTTAAATTAAAATATACTTGTAATATTAATATTATATATCACTAAGTCGTTAATTATTTTCTCCTATTAACAACCTGAATTGCTTATAATAAAATTCGTAAAAGACACTTATCAAAATAACCCATCATCCCCCCCACCGGATCCCAAGTATATTCGGTGTCCGTATTTTATTGGAAAATGTATGGCAACCCTACCAATAAAGGACTCGAAGAAGAAAAGAACAAGTAATGCTTTGACATTAAAATTCAACATTAAAAACCTTATCATTAATGTTCATATGTTTATTTTGACCCTAATTATGGTAGAGATTAAACGAAATAGTTTTGATGTTATAAGATATAAAAATCCTGGTTTCAACATTTGGAGTAATCGCGTGATTTCTCATTAGAAGGGACACTGGTTCAACAAAATTACTAAACCAAAAACATAAAAATCTGCAATAGTAGTCTGTAATTAAGGAAAACAGCATTCTGAAGGAGGCCAATTTTGTCTTTCCTGCCAACGAAGATAACAGAGATAACAGCTGGCAACGACCGAATAACACAGTAGCGGCATAAAATACGAATGAATATCGTCAGTCTTGCCGGCTTGTCATGCTACCTGTTGTGCGGGTTCCAACATATACGACACATTCATAATGGTTGACCCTGCATTTGGCTACTGGTTTTCGCTCGGCAGGTGGTGTCGCAGTTCTTGTTGGTGCCTGAGGAGTTTCAATTTGCTCATATCAATTCAAATTATCTGCTTGTTGCCTGGATGTTGTAATACTTTATAATTGTGTCATGATTAGCTTCGAAAAAGAGTTAAAGGCTTGCTAAACCAAACGTGGCATGCGTCCGTACACCCAGGCATTCTATTGTTACTGCCACTATCACACCGCCGGCCACACATCAGCTTCGATGTCAAATTTATCGGAAATTTGCATCGGACTGAAACCAATTGTAACGGAATTTTAGTACCCTCCTTGTTGAGCTCCTATATGTTGTGGAACAGTTGATGAGTCGCTTTAAAGTGTTCTCTAAATCCTCTTTCTGATCAAACATAAAGGGTGGGTTACTTCATTGGAGAGCTGAGAAAAAAACTTCTACTTCAGCCTCTTCTTCTAATGAACATGCAATAGTAATATCTACTTCCATTTTCACAACTGATTCGGACTTTCACTGCAATCCGTGCCGAAATGGGGCAAACAACTCACATTATTAAAAACCCACCATAGTCAATGCGGATTTGACAATTTCGCAATTGCGTCCGTGGTTATTGAAAATCAAAGCTTTACCAACAAGATGCTGCATGATCCATTTAGCCACCCAGCGCTACCAGCGATGCACTGTGCCTAGGCCTAGGCCTGCTTAGTTAGTTGCGCGTTACAATTGAAACAGCCAACATGTCATCAGCTGAGTTCCTAATAGCAAGTGTGTATCAGAGTGACTATAATAATATTAAAAAAGTTGGACAGTATATTAGAATTGTGTATTCTGAAATATATTAGAATTGTGATTCCTATTATTCCAATCATCTCAGCTACAGTCAACAGAACAACATCTCCACTTCTTCATCTCATGATGAATACATAGTTGACAGTCACAACACAACTAGCAGCAGTCGTATTCATAAACTCAAACTAATTGACGTGTAGAGGGGAGAGACTGTTTACTTCTCCCACCACAGTTCCCCTCCAGCGGCAGCAAGTTGCAAGTTTCAGTTCCGTACAAAATATTAAACCAATAGTGGTAAAATGGTTTAACCACGGTTAGAACAAATTTAATTATGTTGTTGAAACTGGCAATTATTCTATCATTTAAAATCATTCAGAATACTTCAATACAACTCTATTAATTAAACAACAAAATAGAAGATCCAAAGTAAACACATTGGCAAGTGGGATCATTGTTGTTATGACAGATCTATACTTCTAGCAGTGACTGTACTAAGAACATATGACAGTGCGTGTAGGTTAAAAATCTGTCGGACATGCGCTGTTCGCAAGCCATCAACATGAGTCGGACAATACTGGTAAACGCAAACTCATGAGTGATCAATACTGAGTGGTGCTCTGAAATGAGCTGTGCGATAACGCTCCGGTGTGAAAACTCCAGCGGTGACTTGGCGGTGACCGTGAGTGGGGGAGGAACAAAATACCGCACCGCTCTGGTGTGTGCATTCATTTAATTTGACCCAAGGAGCCTAAATATGAATGTGGCTCCAAGTAAACGCACCTACACTTTATGTCCATGGAATTTGAAATGGAGATATTTAATATTTTTATTGTTAACTCTATGAAAACGTTTATTTAGTTTTGATACAACTAGATTTATCGTATTTCTCAAAAAACGTATCTCGAAGAATATAATGTTTGAGTGAAAAAAACCTCGAGCAATTTTGAAACTAAAAGTTCAAACTGTTTTGATGATTTGTTTTTTAAATATTACCAATTTTATGGCGTGGTACAAATTATATGTAATATCTCGCGCTATCTTATATTCTTTTTAACGCTATTATTATCATGTGTTGTTATATTGTACTGAATCGTACGTTTCTCAACTTTTATCGAATAGATTAGGAGTGATAGGTAAGTTGTACCGAACATTTCCTTTTATGTATAATATGTAGTCACACTGTTGTATGTGGGTCTTATAGTCCAACCTGTGCTTTTCACAACTTCTCGGCAGTAAGTTGTGATTTTCGAGATTCTTCAACTGCATTGTAGAGTAAATGTTTTACAAAGTGAACATTCATTGAACACATTACACGTATGAACAAAAAACATGTTGAAAACAACTTAGTTAGTTAGTTAGTTAGTTTGGGGGATATACAGTTGGTCCAGCCAACCCTTGCAACGAAGCCTGAGGCTTTTTATGCCAATCTCGGTGCCTAATCGTCGTAAAGCTGGCAATCCTTGACCAGGTCAAGGAGCTTCTTCACTAGATTAGTAATTTCCGACTGTCCCAGAGGTGAGCCTTCAAAAAGTGCTCTTCTCCTGGCACCAAGGGCCTCACACTCCAGGACAATGTGTTCTGCCTACTCTTCGTCCTCCCCACAGAGGCGACAGATGGGATCCTCCGTAAAGAGTCCCACTGTTCTTAGATGCTTCCGGAATTTGCCGTGACTGGTGATGAGTCCCACCACCAGCTTGACGTGCAATTTACTCAACCAAAGAAGTGACTTTGTTAACTTCTGGGAAGGATTTCTGACAAGAACCTTGCCGAGTCTTTGCCCTGGGAACCGCCGCCATCTTTCCAGATGTCTGGCGCTGACCCAGTTTTTGATTGCTGTTTTGACAGCTGCAGCCGAAACGCCGCAGGCCGGCTCAGGACCAATGAAGGGCTTGAGAGCACCTTCCCTAGCCAAGGCATCGGCCTGCTCGTTGCCTTCTAATCCCCTATGTTCTGGGATCCATTCCAGCAAGACCTGATTTCTTGAACCCAGGAAGCTGAGGGACTCCACACATTCCCAGACTAGACCAAACGAAACCTTCCAGGAGTCAAGAGCCCCTAAGGCCGCCTGACTGTCTGAGAGGATGTGTATATGTTTCCCGCAAACCCCTCTCTCGACCGCCTGAGCGGCACAATGAAGGATTGCGGCTGAAAACAACTTATTACTTGTTCAGGTTTAGTGATTGAAGGTACAACAGTTTTAGTTTGAAAAGGGGAACTGAACAAACAGTTTAACGATTCATTTAACAAAATATTATCTACACATAATTTCGTGGTGTGCAACAATATTGTTTATAACAAAACTCTCGCTACAATATATATTTTAATAACAAATCATACACATTTAACAGTTGATCAAGACTATATTGTGTTTATAGACTCGATTTGAGTGCTCAAATTGTGATCACTATAACTCTTGAAAATTATGTATTGAAACAAAAATTAAAGTGAGTGATCAAACCAAGAAGCTTTATTCCGTATTATCACTTCACTGGTAATTAAAGTATAATTAAATTTGGCTTAAAGTAATTAAATTGGCTTTTTTATTTTACAACCAAAACCAGTCAGTACGGTTTCACTTGGTGAGAGTTGAAGGTCACCGCGCTGTTTCCAAAATCTGTGAGCACCTGCCCTCGCACCTGCCGGGCCCAAAGGACAATCTCGCCACCTGCAGGTGTCCCCCAGAACGAGGTGTAGTATTGCTTTATGGAAATGAGATTGGTTTTGGCAGGTGCTGATGCCGTCATGCAGAGTGTTTTGACATCAGCAAGGAAGTATAGAGGTTTCCTAAATATATGTTTCTAAAAGGCGAATAAATGGGTGGTGTACAGCTACGAACTGGTACGTGACTGGCGAATCAGTTCCTCTTCGAAATATTTTCAAAGAACACGTTAATCCTCGTTATTTGAGTTTGTACATCTATTAAAAAAAATTGTGTACAACCCAGGTGTAGTTTGAAATGAACTAGTTCTTAGAGGTAATGCTCTTATCTTCATTGTTTGTACTTAAAAAGTGTTAGTTATTGTACCTGGTACTCGTGCGTAATGGGTCTAAAACTACGTGAGGGTATTCGCCCGGGCGCCCAGTTTAGCGCTCTAAGGAATTTTGTTCTAGATTTTATCGTAACTGCCGCTAAGACTAATAACGATCCTGACTCACTAACGAACAAGCAATGTATTCTCCTCCCCTCTCTTCCCCCTCATAGCTCCCGCCCCGCAAATATGATAGACGGGCATAACACCCACATTTATAGTAAACTCTAGCAATAAAATTTATGCATATTATTAATCTAAATGTTTAGCCAAAGATGACTGTACATATTTCAACAAATATCATTTATAGAAAATAATATCCTAAAAAAATATTTAAAAATTTTGTATTCACTATATACTAAGTTGATTAGTACCTTTTGTCCACTATATTCTTAAAATGTTAATAAATTATATCACACGGTTTGTTCATGAGCTGTGCACCAAAAAGGCCAAATTAGTCACTTTAGGCAGGCATATCTCCATAAAGACATTTTTAAGAATGTTTTCCCAGAACACATTTACTACTTACATGGATGTTAACAATTTTATTCAAAAAACTTTCAAAAATAATTTTCGATCGAACACCCTAAAAGGGGAGTTAGCGCCTCTCAGATTCAATACGTAAGTAAAGAATGTCTTGTAGGCCGCTTGCTCAGATCGAATCATTAAGGCTAAGATCTGATAAGCTCTTCGCGAAAATAGTATCATTTTCATAATATAATAACAAACCTAGTTAAATTTCACATTGCATAACTTGTCTAGCCATAGGAGCGAGCTTGTCCATTGATAGAAACATTTTTCTTTCAGGTTAATTCGCTGGTTTTAGTATAGTACTGAGAGAGACCATAAGGCTACAATAAAAAAGTTAAAGTTCGACTTATTTTACCAGGCGAAGATAGGGGCAATATAAAGAAGCCCTCTCTCACACTTAATCTGGGGACCTCTGTAGCGACAGGACAAAAACTGTTATAGGTAATACCGGAATCAAACCTGGATCGACTGCGTGGCATGCCAACGCCTTAGGTTTTCCAATACAGAACGTAATTTATTGGCCTAAAGAGAATTTGATACTAAAAATATAAAATTCCAAGATATTTAAAAGTTTTGAAGATTTATCTGGCTTCTGAAAATACTCATAAGATTTTATATCCTATATATTTAAAAAAAATAGTAACACTAAAATTGCGTGAACAGAAAAATAAAAGGTAAAAATAGGTGGCGTGAAAAATCAGCAATGAATCATGGAGCCATTCATGAATCAAACTGAGCAGAAAGTTTGAAGTTTGACGGTATCGAAATACATTACTAAACATGATTTTATTCATAAATTATTAGAATCTTATAAAAGTAAGGGGTTTTAATTTTAAATTTAGATTTCAAGAACTTCTAATCAATTATATGAATTTCCCAGCTCTGCCCCGGTCCAGGAGCATCAGAAACACCCGTGTCGTGGAACATCTCCAGTACAGGACAGTTAGTTTGTGTACACATTTAAAATAAATGGTTCCAAAGAATTGGCCCAAACTATCCCCCATATTAAACACTAAAAAATCAAAACTTTGAACATTACCAGTTTGATTCCTATATATGTTTTTTGGCCATAACTCAAAGCCTAGTCAAGTTAGAGACATGTGGCTTTTACTAAGATATTTTAAATTGTAATTCACATCTTTCCTGAAAATTTAATCAAAATCGTTTTAGCTTATTTTGAGAAAATTCGTTATTGTATGGTTATTACCCATTAAAATTTTAAAAAATTATAAAAAAGTGAAAAATGGTCTGGAGATATTGGCTAAATACACATGTATACAACATTTAATCAAACTCTATCCATTCGTTTGGTCTCCATTGAACTGCACATACATACAGACAAAGACACATACGGACGTACACCAAATGTTTTTTTTCGAAAACTCTTTTTGGGTTCAGGGGACCCTAAAATGGATTTTTCGACCAACTTGTAAAAAGATATTTTACGATCACAATACTTTCTCTTTGCTAACGCATATGGGAGAAAGTAAAATGAACTCAAATCGGTTATGGTCAGTTTTTGAACCGTGACGGCAGTCATTTGGCGCACTTCTGACACTCACGTGGGAGGAAGCCGGCCAAACTGCTGGATGAATTGTTTTATTTTTGTTGCATGTTGACTCAACTCTCAGCCACTCTTGACCTTCCTTTTATTTTCTGTCTCCTCCTTCGCTCCAGATCTAATTATAGGCAATGATTGTCCGTGGATTCGTCAGAGTTTGTTTTTTACTGTTCCTCCCAAAACTTGTCAAACAATTTTATTTTTGTTTTGTAACTGTTAATGAGAATTGAAAAATACCTAGTTTGGTTTGATATGTTTTAGATAACACATTAAAGATTTTATAAAATTATATGGAAATAAAATACGTTCCAAGGCTAATTATGATTGTTGTGTTTAGAGACATCATTTATTTGTATTTGATAATTGTTCAACTAAGCTTGCTATTTATGTGATTTGTACATAAAACATAATATATTGTGTGATATAAGTTTTTACTTGTATTAATTATATACTATTGTATTCACTCGAGAATGAATTTTCACTATCCGTTCCTCGTAGTAATAAATAGAAGACTAGGCTAACGACATAAATATTGTTTTTAATCTGAATTTGTTTTTGTACTTTTATGCTAAAAACGTTAAAATAGGCCTAACCCGAGTAGTATCTCGAACTCTGGGACGGCAGTGTGTCGAGTGGCACAAACCAGCACAGGGAGCTCTGTGGTGTGGATTGACTGTGAAACTGACGGCGTGATTTACAATAATAATGCATCTACGAGTAGATTACAAGCCATGAACGTGTATCCTTAGGTGTAATTCTGTAATGCATTTTGGTCGTATCAATTAAACGCAAGTAGTTATTTATAATTACGGATGGCAATTATTTTCAACATATCGAATTATCGATATATCGCAAATCAAATATCGATCTAACAATAATATCGAAATATCGAATTGAAAATGATTTATGTGTTTAAAATTATGCACTAACTATTATGCCATAATCAAAAATACACTCATGTTTTGCTGTCACTATTTAGAATAGCCTACAGAATGTAAAAATTAAATACATTTATCTACATGAAACAAGTTGTGATCCGTGGGGTTGAAAGAAAAAGAGTCAAAATAATAATAATTATACCTTCAATTATTATGTTAATTATTATAAAAGAATAATGTAATAACATTGTTATTTTGGTTTTCACACTTAAAAATTCCACTAGGTTTCTTAAAAACACAAAAAATTGAACAATAATTCACTATTAATTAGTGCGTTAAAACTTCACGTAAAAATACTAAATAAAGTCACTTTACTACTTCAAAGCATGTTTTACGCATAATAGGCAATTTAAATGTCTTTTTTTCGAATCGTGATGATTTTGAGGAGAGAGAATAACGGCAATATTTAGTAATATGATATATCGGACCCAATTATCGATATGGCAGAAATTATCGAAAGTAAATATCGATACTAATATATCGATAAATAGTTGCCATCCGTATTTATAACCGGTAGCTTATTGATATTAAATTGAAAACTAGGTGGGAATTGCACTTCAATACACTGTTAATGCTGACTGTAACATATGATCTGGTACGAGAATAGATGGGCGCCGGCTGAAGTGTTGTGACGTGCTAGACTGAGAGGGTACTTGTGACTAAAACACCCCTAAAAATACTTTACGAACGAAATGGAAAAATTGTTTTACGACAACAAATTAAACACGGGTTGGGGTGGCGATTCCCAAACTATCAATCCACCGCTG
Organism: Stictocephala bisonia; assembly: GCA_035578905.1. Taxonomy (NCBI): domain Eukaryota; kingdom Metazoa; phylum Arthropoda; class Insecta; order Hemiptera; family Membracidae; genus Stictocephala; species Stictocephala bisonia. The sequence continues at coordinate 1,177,882 of JAQJVL010000052.1, forward strand.
GAGGGTCGGCAGCCCTGTAGAGCAATGATTGTAGTACCGTCAGCGGGCCAAAACATGCTGATCTACTTCAATTGTACGGTTCGTATTTATTTTTATAATGAGTTATAGTGAACGCAGTACGATTATTAAAGGACAATAATTTGATATTATGAGTTTTTTTACTTTTTTAAATCGTCAAAGTTTTACATATTTAACTGTGAAAAAGGATTAAAATACTGAAACTTAAAGGCTAAAACTAAAACTAAAAACTAAAAAAAAGAACTTACGGTCCATTAGAATATTTCTTCGCCTATAAAATGACACTTTAACTGTTACGATACGATCACTATTACGGACCGAATCGTTACTACAGTACGTGTATGGGTGGGTGGGTGGGTCATTACTACAGTACGTGTATGGGTGGGTGGGCATTGCAGCTGGGTTACCTGTAAACTAACGGTGTGGTATGAAAGATGACGTACGTTTGGACTAGTTTAATTATTTTTTTTTAAAAGGACCCTTCATATTCATCAGGAGAGACAAATTCATCGATTTTACTGATATATTCAGTTTTATCTAATACTACTGTTATTTTGGCATTATCAGCTGGAAGAACTTATTAGCAACTATTATTAATCCATAGTTGCTTAATGACTCTAAGCAACTATGGATCGTAATAGTGATCGTGGCAAATATAAACCCTTGTTCTTGACGTTTATCGTGGAGGGAAACACCCCCCTTAAACAGAAAATATTTATAATATATAAAAATGTGCCTTGAAATTATTACGTTTTCTGACATTGATAAGGCTTCCAATGAATTATTGTTATCACTTATCATCCGTCCATTACACTGGATGGTTGCTGTTTCTATTTAAATTTCTTTTCTTAAATTTAGAAGTTTTTATATCATTCCGGTGTTTACAATGTTAAAAAAAATATCCTGTTCCTTACACTTCGTAAGGATTTATATGGTTAAAAGGCCTGTGACCCATTGATCAAACTGTATACTCAAAGGCTGTTTAGAGGAAATCGTCGTTTAATCCCAAAATTAGATCTCTTGGATACGCTACCGTCAGTCTTGCCAACTACGTAACGCAATTGTAGATGTTTCTCCACTAGGTAAGGTACAACGCTTATGATTTTGTTAAGTCATAAATCAAAATGACCATAAATAGTTTTAAGTAATGCACTGAAACGTCGTGACAGTACAGAGCTGGGGTTACTTGGGGCATGAAATGTCCCTCGATGTACGAGTGTGTAGTTCAATATGAGGAATTACAACAACGCCCGGTCCAAGAAGGATACCACCCGCCACACCACACGGTAGGCGGATTGCGTTTAGCGCCGTTGTAGTTTTCTTCAAGCAAAAGAACTAGTTGTTTTAATTAAGAAAAATAATACAATTAGTGTAAACATATTTTAACCATTGTCTTTCCCAAAATATATTCAGCCATTATTAGATTATTACGGTTTCGTTATTTATTTTTATGCTCCTTTCTCATAAAGTTATTCTAATGTCCCTTCAACAAACGAAGCAAATTAAATTATGTTTGGTTTGGTATTTATAAAAATGATTGAGTGAGGGTGAGGTTTTAAGAGTCTGCGGAGGCTGTCGGCCATGTTGGTTTTAATACCATAAGAACAACGTTATTTGCGTTTCTATATTTTTTTCTTCATGCACTATCCAAAATTTGTTTATGAGATGTCATTTTAAACGTTATCATACTGTACGTTGGGTTTTGCTTTTGATATTTTGAATACATTTGCCCAGTTTAAAAAAAACAGGTGAAAATTAAAACTAAATATTTTTATATCTTTTTCTATAAAATTAATTAGGAATGTACTAAGTTCAATTTCATTCATGATAAAATCAATTTGTTTGGAAAAAACCGTTTAAAATTAGCTGTTTAATTTGGATACGCATGACCGTATGTCCGGTTCGAAAATAATATCTATTGTTCTTATGGAATTAAAACCAACATGGCCGAACACCTCAGCAGACTCTCTTAATGAGATTTTTAAAATTTGTTACTAAACTTTGTAACAACCTAAAGGTTTGTTAACGCCTTACTTTTAGTTGGTTTGAACAATGAAACGTTTTTTAGACGAATTTTTGAACGAGGCATTAAAAATCAAATGCAGTCTTGTTATCCCGGACGAGACATTCTATGATGAGTCTCACCAAACACATTACAACACAAGGCATCTGAAGACGTATTCAGTTACTGAGGCCTTATGCTAAGACGAGTGGTGTAGCTAGTCGACCTGCGGTACACTACTCGTAGACATGTTTGACAACCGATTAAAATTTGTGGAGGTTGCTCAGTTGTATGAATTATCAACTATCAGATCACGTTGCATTGATATTTTTTTAATGTACAAAATGTTCATATATATATATTTCAACTAACACACTTTTCGGGGATGTGAGACTCGTTTAATGGGTGATAAGTAAATTAATTACCATACATAGTTAGTTTAATATTATGTTCGTGCAAGTTACTCGTTCCACATCAAAGTTATATCGTTGAAATGTGTAATAACCAAGTACAAACCACCATTGCAGTCTCCCTTCCGCCTAACGTAATATTATTGGGAAAATTACTAAAACACTACATTGTGATAGCTAAAACTTTCACTATCGCAATCAGTGGCTTAGTTTGAAAACAGAACGTTGTTAGGGTAGATCATAAAGGTGATTAGCGGTGTGCACCACTGAGTACAACAGGATATAACTAGTTCAGCGTCGTGACAACTTGATCTTACAAAACTCAGATCAAGATTATTTAAACAAGGTCTAAAGAAATGACGTCCGGAACAGACTAGCCCCCGGCAACTGTGTACACGTGTGGCGTGGCAGTCTAAGCCTAAACCGTTACCGACAAACCGACGAGTGTTTGACAGTTGGGGGATGTGAATGAGCCAGGCCCGAGAAAAAACCCTGTGTTTTGACAGTTGGCAGATGTGGATGAACCAGACCCGAGAATAAACCCCGAAATATTCGGTACTGTACGTACGGAACTGGCTAGCCGACGGCAACTGTGTACGGATACACGTGTGGCGTGACAGTCTAAACCTAAACCGTTACCGACGAGTGTTTTGACAGTTGGCGGATGTGGATGAGCCAGGCCTGAGAATAATCCCCGATGAATCGGTACTGTACATACGGAACTGGCTAGGCAACGGCAACTGTGTACGGATACACGTGTGGCGTGACAGTCTAAACCTAAACCGTTACCGACGAGTGTTTTGACAGTTGGCGGATGTGGATGAGCCAGGCCTGAGAATAATCCCCGATATATTGGGTACCCTAACGCAGCCTCTACTTTTGTCAGATCTTAAGCCCAATGCTCTATTCTTGTTGACTTTCTGTATAATATTGTTATATTCATGTGAAACCGCTTATTTAGGGTGTTCTTTGTTTTTAGTCTTTCATTATTTTACTTAGTAATGGCTATGAAGTACCTTACTCAGTTACTTTAGATAATTTCTGTCAATGTTCGCGAATGCATTGCCTAGGGAAAATTTTTTTCTGCAATTGTATGTTTTCGTTACCTTCGTCTCTTAAGGTGATTTTATTTAGATAAAATAAATAAATAAATGTTTGCAATACGCGAAGTCGAGAAGCTGTCATATTTTATTCCGAAAGTGTCACGTTCAACAGTAAAACATGACCTTGTAATAGCCCTATGAATTATGCAGCACCAGGGCGGCCACAGGTGTAGTAGCCCACGCCTACCACCTTTAATACTGACGTACGATTTTAGTACCTTAAAAGGTCTGTATTTTTTTAGGTAATTGAATGTTTAAATTAGAACTGTAGTTAGCCATCCAATCAGAAATATATGTTTTTTATTCTGCTGCGTTAATAAATCAGTACCAGTATTTCATTCCTAAAGTTTATTCTCTCAATTTAAATAGGTTATCAATTATTGTACAATAGTAAACTTCCAGAATTTAATTTAAGCTCTATTTTAATAACTAGTACGTTCAAGAAAATTATTCATTATTCTAATTAAAGGAATATTTTAAAATATACATAGTGATATTTTCTGTTATTTCCGTTGGTTGCCGTACTTCATTTGATTTATTGTTAAAGCATCATAGTTTAGCAAGGTTCGAAATTAAAGCTTCCCCAGAACAATACATGAGTTGTATTGAAACAGTTTTAGTGTTTAAACAACAGACGTGGTTGAATTCTTTTTTTAAAAACTAAAGTCAAGATTTTTATATTAGTACCTATTATCAATGTTACTGCAGAATTTTTATTCAAATTTTAGTTTTCGATTTTTATTTTTGTCAACATATAATTTAAAAAATGTTTAAATTTAATTTTAATTAATCTGGGCTTTACTTTCTCCGATGTGACTGGAGGAGCCAAGTTTTCCGTTTTTTTCTTTTTTTCTTTTTAAGGCGCTGATCGTCAAGATATGGGCGAATATGGATTTCTAATGAACGTGGTAAGTGTAAATGTAGTTATTGTTACCAACTAAGGCCGACTATTCCTTTGAAAGTGTCATTAATTAATAGCCCAATGACAAATGAACAGCCGGTGGTTATCAGCTGATCCCTCTCAAAATGTGTTACGATTTTGATTGGGATCGAACCGAGAACCTTTAGCTTATGAAACTGGGATTTAACCAACTAAAAGCTACCGACCAATTATTACCGACTTATTATACTATCATGTTTATCGCGTTCATTACCACAACCACAGATAATAGTGAGACACTGTCTACACAAATTGAGCTATTCGGACCTACGTGACTGTCGTTGTTGTGTGCCATGCTCGCTCTAGATTGCTTGGACTACACAATTACCAACTAGGCTTCGCTCGTGTTTCGTGCCAATTAACCTAGTGAAATAATGAACTCACATAGCTCGTTTTCCTGTGTCCATGGTGTGGCATCTATTTTCCTAAAATATTGATTTCATCACGTACATACGAACAAGTTACACATACTATCCGAGGTTAGATAGTATCAGTAGAAGTGGGCTAGTTCTTTGATCGTAAATGACTAAACATATTCACCTCGTTGTCATATCAAGTGCCTTCTGTGCCCATGTGGTTTCATCACGTACATACGAACTAAGTTACACATACTATCCGAGGTCAGGTAGTATCAGTAGAAGTGGGCTAGTTCTTTGATCGTAAATGACTAAACATATTCACCTCGTTGTCATATCAAGTGCCTTCTGTGCCCATGTGGTTTCATCACGTACATACGAACTAAGTTACACATACTATCCGAGGTTAGGTAGTATCAGTAGAAGTGGGCTAGTTCTTTAGGATCGTAAATGACTAAACATATTCACCTCGTTGTCATATCAAGTGCCTTCTGTGCCCATGTGGTTTCATCACGTACATACGAACTAAGTTACACATACTATCCGAGGTTAGATAGTATCAGTAGAAGTGGGCTAGTTCTTTAGGATCGTAAACGACTAAACATATTCACCTCGTTGTCGTATCAAGTGCCTTCTGTGCCCATGTGGTTTTATCACGTACATACGAATTAAGTTACACATACTATCCGAGGTTAGGTAGTATCAGTAGAAGTGGGCTAGTTCTTTAGGATCGTAAATGACTAGACATATTCACCTCGTCGTATCAAGTGCCTTCTGTGCCCAAGTGGTTTCATCACGTACACACGAACTAAGTTACACATACTATCCGAGGTTAGGTAGTATCAGTAGAAGTGGGCTAGTTCTTTAGGATCGTAATGACTAGACATATTCACCTCGTTGTCGTATCAAGTGCCTTCTGTGCCCATGTGGTTTCATCACGTACATACGAATTAAGTTACACATACTATCCGAGGTTAGGTAGTATCAGTATAAGTGGGCTAGTTCTTTAGGATCGTAATGACTAGACATATTCACCTCGTTGTCGTATCAAGTGCCTTCTGTGCCCATGTGGTTTCGTATGAACAACCGTCCCACTTGTCGGATATACACCGTTCCTCTTGTGAGACTCCTTGCAGGTGCTTGGAGGAAGTGGTTTGGTAAGAGCTAGGGATCGCTGAAAACCAATTGCCTCTACATCGTGATTCGGAGTCCACTTAGTCGTGGGACCAACAATAAAAATAAAGTAAATCAACTATACGTATGTATGTTGACTAAAGTGTATTCCATTTTCTTGTCATACATTTAAAACGCAGTTCTGGGCGGAAGGTTTGTAATGTAAATAAATGTTGACTTCCACTAGCAGAAAACTCAGTAAATGAACCAATTTACAACTTGTTTATTGTACACTTTGTAGTGCAGGGTTCCTCGCTAGGATTTCACGACGAGCCTCATAACTTTTCTCAAAATAATCTAAGGGCCACAAAGACGAAGCATTCTGAATATTTTTGTGGCTTGTAAAAATACCAAAGCGGTTGTCACTTTATTAAATTATTGTAGTTCTAAAAGATTTTAAGGGTCGCAAAAAAATTGTGAAAGGCCCGCTTGCGGCCTGAGGGCCTCGTAGTGAGTATTCCTAATTTTCTAGTGTATCCAGTGAATTACGGTCAAATATTTTCCAATTAAATAATTTGGTTTGATATTCAATTAAATTACGTTTTGACCGTAATGCGACGGGTTCACAACTGGCGGCGAGGCCATGGGAACACCGTGGTGGAGCCGAACAATGCGTGTCTCAAGGACGAGCTGCCTCCTCGTACATGACGACCTTAAGTAAAGTTACTGGATGGACTTAATAACTTAGGGCTTTTCTGCATTTGCCGAAGGTAAAATGAACTAATGTAGTAAGGTGACCTGCAGTTGTAGTCTTGGTACTTAACATGTTAACCCTAACACCATACAGATATTTACCAGCAACTCTTGAACTAACCTTTCCAAAACTGACTTGAAGCTGGGGCTTCTCCGTACTAGGTAATAAATAAATGATATGCGCATGTAATTAATACACTTGTATATGAATAATACATTTTAAATATGGTACTTGACTTGTTGAATGTTTTTCTTTTTAATTATTATTGCCTTCGGTGGTGCGGTGATTGCCATTTAGCTTGATCGAATATATAGACATTTGACTGCCTCTAATGGGCACTGCATTTTTCTAATCTTGAAGTATAATCATGAATGTTGTCTAAATTTAATTCTTCTTAATGTATTATATAATAATTACCTTCAATCTGCCAGTGATCCTTTAAATCCTTTTGTATTACGCGTTTCGGCTTTTTATGCCATCATCAGATCCTTAATAAACTTGAAACTTTGTTTTAATTTTATTCTTCATGGTCTTGTCAACATAAAAAAAAAAAAAAAAAAAAAAAAAAAAAAAAACAAACACTGAACATAAAAGAAATGTTCACTAAATCACTGGCAGATTGAAGTTATTCAGAGAAACAACATCAACATTAATTCTTCTTACCTACAACTTTAGACAAACTAAGTTCTAAGACTTCCAAGTCTAAGTTTAATCTAAAGAATTCAATGGCATGGTTACTTTTCAAATACATCTAAAGAAAATGACATATATGTTATTTGTAGCCTACCTATCTGATAACGTAGGTTTATAGGAAGGAGACACGATCAATCTTACATCTCTGTGTTTGAAAAAGGAGAACAAAACATGATACACGCAGGTCTTATAAACCACCTCCACCTCTAGAATGGCTGGACATCAACCAGAGTGGAATCTACGGTATGTAGGAAATGTAAGTTATTGCTGGATGGATAAACAAGTAATGAACTGCTCCAATACGTAGTACCTTGGTGATAAAGTTTCAAACACGTGGCCTACATAAAGTTATGTAAGGGCAGTTGCCATGTGCACGTAGCTCTGAAGACTCACTTGCCACTGAGGCCAATAGCGTCACTGTTATGCAAGGTGGTAAATATGAAGCGACATCTATACGACAATGAGCAATTGTAATGCAGACGGTATGATGTCTATCACGAGATGACGTATGAATGTTTTCGTCATGCCAATGTCGTTGAACTAACGAAGACATACCAAGGGTAACATGGCCTATTGTACACATTCTACTTGTATGTCATTTGTGCCATCCCATTGATATTCTTTAAATAGATATTAAGCACTACGACGAGTTTATCTTGTAAATAGAGAATATAAAGTGACTAAATTCTATCCTCAGCGTTAGTTATGTAGATTTACTTAATAATGATAAAACGTTTTAAAATCCTCCCTGTAGGACCGCATTTCCTAATACACGTTGAAATCCTCCCTGTAGGACCACATTCCCTAAGACTTGTTGAAATATTTCCTGTAGAACCACATTTCCTAATACACGTTGAAATCCTCCTTGCATTATTCCATTTCTTAGTAATCGATGAAATCCTCCTTGGAGAACCCCATTTCCTAGGACTCCAGGAAATCCTACCTGGAGGATCCCATATCCTAGGACTTGTTGAAATCCTCCCTGGAGGACCCCATCTCCTAGGTCCTAGACTCTTGTTTAGGAATTTAGAAATATCAACACTACCAAACTTTTTAAGCAAAATCTTCAGCATAATTTTATCTTAAAGAATTAATAACAAGCAAAATGATAATACAGTAACAATAGAGAAGGGAGTGTGTGAGGATAAACAAAGAAGGAGCCTAATAAAGCCTTCATGGACGTAATATAGACGTACAGTGGTACTGACCCACCGCCCACCCATAGAAATACAGTGGTACTGACCCACCGCCCACCCATAGAAATACAGTGGTACTGACCCACCGCCCACCCATAGACGTACAGTGGTACTTTACGTCTATGGGTGGGTAGGACGTTGAAATCCTCCCTGGAGGACTCCATCTCCTAGGACGTTGAAATCCTTCCTGGAGGACTTCCTTCTAGGACATGGAAATCCTCCCTGGGGGATCCATCTCTTAGGACGTTGAAATCCTCCCTAAAAGACTCCATCTCCTAGGACGTTGAAATCCTCCCTGGAGGACCCTATCTCCTAGGACGTTTTGAAATCTTTTTGGGAGGATCACATTACGTAGGCTAGTGCTGTTTCGTGCAATGACAAGTTAACAGAAGGTGAATAATCTTTTAAAGCTAAAATGAGTGCTACTAAAATTGTGTGGTTCTGCCGGTTTGCACTGTAGGATAATCAATAGTTGGTTGTGTCAAATGGAAGCTAATATGGTTTGTGTATTCATCCTACTGTGATGCAGTATTTAATGGATATAGCTTGGTATTTTGGACGGGGGTGTCTTAAGTAAGTCTGACACGATTCAAGAGATGTTGAACGGTGATTTGGCATTAGGTCAGAATGAGTTTCAAAGGACCATGATTTATAATGTATAGCCTAATAATTGAAGGCCACCAGTCTGAGTATAATAACTAGAGCATAGAAATCCTACCTTTCTACTTGGTAGAAGGATGTTTGGTTCATCTTTCCTTTATTACATTTTCTGTTTCTGTTATCTACATTTATGACTCATAACATTCTATTTTCTCATTGGAATACTACTTTCCAATAAAAGTCGCTAAAGAATTTGCTTTCGTATAGTTAGACTGAATTATTGCAGATACTTCCTGTATTATTTTCCCTATACAAGTTTTACTGATCTGTGTAAGTAAATGTTGGATCATACAGACATATTTTGGTACAAGTTTTAAAGATTAACACGTGCTTGACCTCCCGGACGTCAACCACTACTCATGGTTGGAAGATGTCTCAGCAGTGCCATGTTCTATGGAGTAACCCTAAGATTGTATGGGTTTGTATAACTTGTAACTAAGAGATTCACTAAATGTGAATACTGTTTAAAATGAATGTATAAAATATTTTTTTAATGTAATGGCAGTAGAAAAATAATTATTATATCCTCCTTTACCAATTGATACGTTTCGTGCAGCCTTTACATGTAAATATTATGTTTGAAATTAAAATAGTGAAAATAATGTTCACGCTGCCCGTAAAATAAGACAAACCCTTTTTGAAATAAGAACAAACACATAAAAACAATATTTATCGTGCAGAAAACATTTAGTCAAATATAAATTTTTGTTTGATAGAAATACAATATTATGAGCATTATATGATTTATCGTATATAAAGGGTGGAAAAAATATGAAAACGCTTTCATAACAACGTAATTATTTTCATCAGATAATTTGATAATTTATTTTTATGTATAATTTTGTTCCATAAAGTATAAATTTTTTAACAGAATAATTTAGATGAAACCGTTAAATAGCGGAGAAATAATGTTGTTCAAATTACCGTAGTTACTTTGACATTCAAATTACCGCTACTCTGGAAAGGATAGACCTTTCGAAGTCCGATTTGCGGCAATTGATTTATTTTGAATAGACCGTTCATTTGATACCAAACTCGACCTAGGCTTACGTTAAAGATTTTCGTTCAACTACTCGTTGGCCGTCCCCCTGAAATGGTGAAATGTCGTATATACCTGCCAAATATGTATACCTGAATATTTTCGATGTCGAAGTATACTGCTTGGCAGATATTGGACCAAGGAAGTTTGCTATAGCTGTTCTGGACAAAGACGGAGACATCCAACTGTGGCAACATATTTAGTTATACAAGATGCGGAGGTGGTTGGATTGAGGCAATTGTCCGAAGAATACAAACGAGCCAAGCGAATTGTTCCCCACAGTGATTGAATTAGTCCCACTGTGATAAGATTGAATTTGAACGTCGGTTCTCCACTGTTTTAGAATTGTTCGTGATGGATTATTTATGTTTTCATTGATTTGGAGATTCCTAATTGCATATTTAAGCCAGCAGAACGTTTCGAGGGACAAGAAATAAAAGCGTCATCAGGTGGAAAGTAACCTGATACAAGGTCTTCAAAATGACGCTTAAATTTTAAATTTGGGAATGACCTAATTTGGACCACCTTTTATCTCCACTAAACCTATTACGCCTGGTCGATAAATGATTTACAGAATGTAACTCTAAAGTAAAAACAACTTCAACTTAGAATCCCATAACACTGAAGTTCTCTGATCTCATATTGGGGCTTTAGTGTGCAATGAGCTTTCTTGATAATTCAAAAGGAAAGTAGCAATCGAACTAAGCCCATCTTATTATAATTTAGTATCGAGCTTTGAAAGGAAGTTCTGTCTTCTGCAGTCTGTTATATGTAGGGATGGCAAATATTTTCAACATATCGATATATCGAATTATTGATACATAACATACGATATTATCGAAAGAAAAATATCGGTATGTCGGGTAACTGATGAATCGAATGGTAACTTATTTATATGGTTAAAATTATGCACCAACTCTTATGTCATGACCAAAAATACACTCATGGTTTGCTGTCACTATTCAGAATAGCCGACTGAATGTAAAAATTAAATACATTTATATACACAAAACTAGTGACATGTGGGGTTGAATGAAAAAATTCAATATAAGAATAACTATACGTTTAATTATCATGTTAATTATTTTATATGTTATTTTACTTTTTAAGGAACATTTGTGATTTAAATTTTTTAAGAACATTATATTTTGCACTTATTAACTCAAGATTGTATTATGGAATTGCATTTTGGGGAGGAAGCCACAAATTTTTAATAAATAAGCTTGAAATTACACAGAAATATTTTATTCGTATCGTCCTATTTAAGCACCAAAGGGAACAAACCGAGCAATTATTCAAACAATTAAAAATTTTACCCGTTAGGAATCTTTTTATTTTTAAAGTTCTCCGTACATTTTTTAAAATTAGCGGTAATACAGGGACTGAAAACTTATTTTACAGGACACGAAGCACATCAAATCAATTGTATGTGAGGCCAAAGATTAACAAGTCTTTATTTTCAAGGTATTTCGTTTTTCTGGGACCTAAATGCTTTAATATGCTACCCAGGAAACTCAAAGAAGCAAGAAATTGTTATAAGTTTTCAAATAAACTGAAACATTGGCTTTTAGCAATGAATGATGCAACAACCCTGGCCACTATTCTTTCATAGATTAATATTTCATTATGGAATGTATTGCATCATATTGTATCATGTATATATGTATATATTTCTCACAATTATCAAGATCTTTGTTTGTATTCATTTGAATTATTTTGTTTGTAATTAATTTTTAGTTAGTGGTATATAATTAGTTATATGGAGTTCCAAGATTTTATTAAAGATTATTTATAAGCACACGCTGCAGTGCCGGCTCAAGTCACGGGATATATGTTCTATTAAGGAAGACTCAATTATTTGGACTATTGTCATACATTATATTTAATGTAATACTTATTAGTAATGGCTATCTTAATTAGATAGTGATGGCCATTTAAATTTCCAAGCATATGTAAATATTGTTCATGTAAAATTGATGAATGGAAATAAACAAATTAGTATTATTATTATTATTATTATTATAAATGAATAATGTAATAAAATTTTTATTTTTGTTTTTCCCATTTAAAAAAGACATTAGGCTTCTTATAAATACTAAAACTCCACCCAATGGTTTTCAATAAACTACATTTTAGTGCATTAATCTCACGTAAAAAACTAAGCAAAGTCACTTCATTAGTTCAATGCATGTTTTGTATGCAAAAGAGGAAATTTAATATTTTTTCTAATCGTGATTTTGAGGAATTAGAATAACGTCAGTTTTTAGTGATATGATATATCGGATCAAAATATCAAAATGGCCGATATTATCGAAAGAAAACATCGATAATATCGAAAGAAAATATATCGATACTAATATATAGATATATCGAAACATATTTATCGATAATTCCGTTGTATCGATATATATATCATTGCCATCCCTAGTCGTGTGAAGGCAATTTATTTGTGTTATAGTGGAATTAAAACATACAATAATAAGTAAAGCACACTTCTTGATTTGGATTCCCTCGATATAATGTAGGTCTCCCCCCTCTATTGGCCTGAGGTCCAGGCTACTCAGGGACACGTACACAAATCCTACACTCATGTAATCATTCATATTGGTCAAAGTTGTTTGGACGTCTATTTTTAGATCGTGAAATCTGTATCTCGATTGGAAGTAAAAGAGAGTAAACAATCCGAATGCAGATGTTCTCTTAATCCTTGTGGGGGAACTGCCTGTATTTTTCTTGTTTTGAATGTTATACACATCAAACTTACGTAAAATTATGCCCGCAACATAACCAACAATCTCTATTTTTTATTCTTCAATGAAATAGCGCACGTTCTAGTTACTTAAAATTTGTTCGTAGCTGATACATTGTTGTAAGCAGAGTTTTTCATTAATCATTTGAATTTTTAATTATTTGGTCAATTTCCTTGCTATAAAAATGAGCTTCCTCTTAGGCGATAGGTTCAATGCTCGGTCCTCTTAATACGGACACGGCGTCCGCTCAATGGTTGCCATCGACGTGGACACTACTAGAGAAGTCTGGGGTGTCCATGTTTGGATGGTAGTCAGGGTTTAGATGTTGAGTAGGGATGAGAATTGAGTGTCAGACTTGTCAGTAAACTGAAAATCAGACCAACACTACGTGGTTCGGATTCCACGTAAAGCTGTAGGTCCATTAGTTGTCCTGGCTATTGGGATATTAATAAATAGCTCTTTCTGAGGAACAGTTGACCTTAGTTAGTAACAATGACTACACTCGTTCATCTGCATTAATGACACCCATTAGTCTTTCGTATTCGCCCATATCTTGTTGACGATCGGCGTATTAAGAATGAATAATGAATAATTTGACGTATTAATGTTCAAAATCAAATGTTGTCGTAGTTTATTCGTGAAGCTACTGTGAACGAACAATGATTACTATTTATTATACGATTTGCCTTTAATATATTCGACCTCTTTAAAAATTAAGGTTAATTTTTATATTCAGCTCTTGTTATTCTGTGCTTGGTCGTTTTTTGAGTCCTCACTCACGTTCTCCCAACAACGTCTACTTATTATTCTGTGCTTGGTCGTTTTTTGAGTCCTCACTCACGTTCTCCCAACAACGTCTACTTATTTAATGATTATTAAATCTAATCTAATCAGTGATCAATCCCCCGTATACTTGACCGCTCAGCTTGCTCTTATGGAGTTTTATAAAGTTCAACCTTACTTTCTCTATTTTGGCATATACCGTATGTTCAAAAAGTTTGGAACCCTCTTAATATTTTACTACATAATATAAAAAAAACACAGAACAATGGAACTCTAGAATTACGTCCTCACTGTGGTTAATGACTTGTTGCCCATCTTAACTGTTGTTTTTCGCTTTGGGAAGACGTCCTGTGGATGAAGTCTAAAAATTCTTAAATGTAAGCACAGATCGAGTTATACACCATTTTAAAGGTCATTGTTAGAGGAACACATTGCTGCAACCCCGACTGAAAAGGAATATTCGTTTGGAAGTAACAGCTTCTCAAACTTCCAATGAGGCCACACTTTTAGAGGGTGATATTTCCAAACGAATATGCCTTTTTCAGTCGGGGTTGCAGCAAAGTGTTTCTCTAACAGTGGCCTTAAAAATGATGTATAACTCAACCTATGCTTTCATTTAATATTTTTCAGATATCTTCCACAGGACGTCCCTCCAAAGCAAAAAAGACAGTTAAAAAGACCCAAAAAGGCAGTAACTACAGTGAAGAGGTAATCCTAGAGTTTCATTGTTCTGTGTTGAATAACAAAATAAATATTAAGGGTGTTCCAGAATTGTTGAAAACCTGGTATATCAGACAAATACTGGTTGAATAAGGTCTTATGTATCAAAAAGTGACCATGTATTTTTATTATAGCTCAAATGTGTGAGGCGGAAACATCTGTTGAGAGATCATTACATATTGAACAGTAGCGGTCTTATCCACGATGGGATATTAGAGGATACTGGAGGCATATTGCCGATGCCGTTCTATTATATCTCTTTTGTTGATTACATTATACTATTGAGCTTGAGTTGGGGGGGGGGGGGGGGTAAATTAAAATTAAAATTATATCTAAAGTTAAATACAGTACTAAATTATAAAAACATATATTTAACTCGAACATTTAAATTAGATTAAACAATCATATGGTTTTAACGACTTGAAATGTTGACGTAAACATTAAATTAAAAATGCAACCGGAAAAAAAGAAAAAAAAATAGGCGGCCGTTTTTCAAACAATCAAATCATTGCTTGGAAGTCGACAGCCTTGTAATAGATTACCACTGTACGTGTATGGCTGGGTGGGTGGACCAAAACATGCTGTTCTATTTAAACTGTGTGGTGAAAACCCGGTGATTTAAATTGTGGTGTAGAACCAAAAGTTGACATTACGAGTTCTTAATTTTAAAATTGCCAAGAGTTACATGTAAAGTTTTTCTTTACATATTTAACCATAGAAAGATTAAACAAATAATAAGATTTTTGCAAAACCAGCTTATGGTCCACTAGAACAGTTCTTCATCTATCACATGTCACTTTAAGTGCAATGATTAGATAATTTTTACGGACCGAACCGTTGAAATTGAAACCCATGTTTTTGGCGTTTTTATGGAGTGAAACGGCTAACTTAAGAGTGTGCTGAGGCGGTCGGCTATGTTTGTTATAATCCCACAAGAACAATGTTATTTTCGAACTGGACATACGATCACGCGTATCCAAATTACATTTATTTTTAAACGATTTTTTCCTAACAAATTGCATTTGATCTAGAATGGAATTGCGCATTGGGATTGCTTTGCGAATCCCTAATTAATTTTATTTAATAAACATTAATTTGAAGTTTTTATTTTTACCAGGTTTTCAAAACTAGGGGTATGTATTCGAAATATCAAAAGCAAACCCAACTCGCAATATAATAACGTCTAAAATGACACCTCATACACAACTTATGGTCAATTAATAACGAAAAATATGGATCTGAAAATAACTTTGTTCTTATGGAATTAAAACCACATGTCCCACAGAAAGCATTTTAGACGTGAATGTTATCCGCTGTAGCCACCAAGTGTTGGCGTATGTGGTTTGCTTCGTGTCAACTTACAGGCTAGTTTGCTGTAAATGATTCAGAGCTGAACTTAACTTCACAATGTATATGGTTACAGAGTGGGGGGGGGGGGGGTTACAAACTTTACATGGCTTATGTAGGCAGCAGTCAAATTCATTGGGCTCACTTCACTGTAGTACACAGGCTAGGATATTTGGTCCAGCTCGCTACAACATTGTTGTGGTCAAGTAGTGTGTTTGTCTGCTCAGTCTGTCGCTGTTGTACCGCTGGCCGCTGGACACGCTTTCCCCGGAACACGGCGTGTTGTACATCGATTCGCTCCACGTTCGGCCTCCAGCCCGTGCCCGGGAAATGGCGCAAGGGAAAGGCACAACTACATGGCAGTTTTTGTATGTTTGGGATTGCTGCAAGTGTTTATTTCGCGTTTCTACAAGTGTGCAATCGTGTGGGAAAAAACATTTGTTTGCGTGAAAAAAAGGATTGTTTAACATATACGATTATATTTAATTTCATGTAAATGTTTGCCACCCAGCGCATGTTGATGCTGCATTCCCTATGTTTTTAGTTGGAAAACCACCTATTTACTTCTGAAACAGGTATTACAAGTAATACTAAAAGATAGGGGCTTTTCAAATCTGTTTGTAGTTTTGGATGCCCTGTGAAATACTCTTCTAGCACATATAATTTCTCGAGAAATTGGCGAAATGTACGAGGGGTATCCAAAAAGTAAGTTTCCCTGTTCTGTAAAAAGACGCGTGCGTAACACAGCGTGCAGCTGTGGGCGGGGATATTTAGCGCGGTTCGGTTGGCAACAGGTGCGCCGGTCACTGGCGCATTGTCACGCTGCTCAGTCAGTTGCTGACCAAACATTATGGAGACTCCACTGCGTTCTGCCGCCAGTTGCGAAGTCCGTAGTGTTATTCGTTTCTTGACCGCCAAAAACGTAACTGCCGTTGAAATTCATCGTCAGTTGTGTCAAGTGTATGGTGAACATGTTATGTCCGTTCAGATGGTCCGTCGTTGGCGTGCAATGTTTTTGGAGGGAAGAGAAAATGTTCATGACGATGAGCGTAATGGCCGACCGGCCAGTTCTCGGCAACCAGACGTCATTAATGCTGTACGAGCAGTTATTGACAATGATAAGCGAGTGACTCTCGATGAAATTATGGGTAAACTGCCGTCAAGTTTTGAAGTTAGCCGGTCATCTGTGCACAATATCATGACAGAAGATCTTCAGCTTGCAAAAGTGTGTGCAAGATGGGTGCCTCGCTTATTGAGCGATGCCGATAAACAACAACGAATGGCTGTTGCCCAGTCTTTCTTGCGATTGTTTGACGATGAAGATGAAAACCTTTTCAGTAGAATAGTCACTGGTGATGAAACATGGATTCACCACTCAACTCCAGAAACCAAACGCCAGAGTATGGTGTGGCAAAAAAAAGGAGAGGCAGCTCCTCAAAAAGCCAAAGTTTTTGAGTCAGCAGGAAAGGTAATGGCTACAGTTTTTTGGGACTGCCGTGGAGTGTTATTGATTGACTATCTTCCTCGTGGCGAAACCATAAATGCAGAAAGGTATTGTGAAGTTCTCACCAGACTTCGGCGGGCAATACAGAATAAACGGCGCGGACTTTTGTCGCGCACGGTTCTGCTTATTCACGATAACGCCCGACCACACGCTGCTCGTGCAACAATGGAACTTTTGAGGAAATTTAAGTGGGATGTTTTTGGTCATCCTCCATACTCACCAGATCTTGCGCCTAGCGATTTTCATCTGTTTCCGGAGCTCAAAAGACACCTTGGCGGTCGGCGATTTGCCAACAGCGATGACCTTCAAAATGAGGTGGATACTTGGCTTAAAAATTTGGCGGGTGAATTTTGTGATGCTGGAATAAAAAAACTACTTCCTAGATACCAAGAGTGTTTAGAAAGGGATGGTAACTATGTAGAAAAATAAGGTATGATGTAAAAAGTTGAATAAATGTGTTTCAGTTATTTTTTGAGTCTTTTTAACTTTTTCATAATTAATGGAAACTTACTTTTTGGATACCCCTCGTAATAACTTCTTGTAAATTCTGAAAACTCCTGTTCCAAATACTGACATTTTGCATGCGGCAGTGATAAAGCAGTTGTGAAGTCTAATTTTTATATAATCAAATTTTTACACTGGATATACTACGCCATTTTTGTATATACTTGCTGCCATATACACTGGTTGTGATTTACTCATTAATAGTGCATACTTTCCGTGTTGTATATAAGTTTATATTGGATTTGGTTCACCAGTAGCTGTGGTAACCTGTACAAGCCTCCACCGTATCAATTAAGACGAATATTTGCGAATTGGACACTACTAACAACAAATTTTTTAGTAAAATTGCGGAATAAATTTCGCAAATGTTCGTTACTTCAAATATAACCGTTATTTTAATCGTTTATAAAACCATCTCCAGGTCTTCTTAATGTGTTGACCAAACATGTGAAGTTAATGTACAGTAGTACAGTTCCAGAATTAAGTTTCACGCCGCGTTCGCTGTGCCAAGTGACAATCGACACGTCAGTTTTGAGTTGGTGTTAGTGTAAATACGTACAGGATTATTCCGGTGGCAACTAGTCAGTAACAGGTGAAGGGTAAGAGAACCACATTATTTTATTACGAACATTTAAATGCCATAATTAGAAAATTACATAAAGTTATTCATTATTCATCTCTAAGACGCCGATCGTAAAGACATAGGCGAATATGAGGCGTGAATGAGTGTAGATAGTAACGATTGTAGTCATTGTTTCTATCTGAGTGCGACTTAGCTCAGAAAGGACTATTTATTTAATAGCTCAATCGCCAGGGCAACCATGGGACCTACAGCTTTACGTGGAATCCGAACCACATAGTGTTGGTCTGCTTTTCAGCTAACTGACAAGTTTGACACTCAGTTCTCTCCCCATACACAACACCTGAACCTTGACTACCATTCAACACGGACACTCCAGACTTCTCTAGTAGTGTTTATGTTGATGACAACCATTGAGCGGACGCCGTGTCGGTATTAAGAGAACCGAGCATGGAACCTATCGCCTACAATCTCCCAAACACTTTGTCCCCAAGTAGCTTGGTTACAGCACTGCGTGTTTATGCAGTAGGAGCTAATTGTTGCTGTTAAAGTCACATATACTGTATATGTAGTCAATTAATTGTAAGTTTATAGTATTTAAAATGAATCGTTATTACAAATTTATTCTGAGAAAACTGGGTTAGGAGCTTCGTCTTTTTATAGTGTTTTTGCGTTGATTTAATACATTTATCACCTTGAAAAAGAATTACTACTATTTTTAGTAACTTACATAATGCCTAAAAAAGCAACCATGTTCACATGGTTTACATTGTTTTTAAAATGATTGTACTTTAATTTTGGTCTGTTAATAACAAATTATTTTTTCATTAAATATGAATGCTAGTGTATGATATCAGCGAGATATGCAAGACGATGGTGATAGTGTTGACATTTATTTATTTTCATTTCATTGTTTCAATTTTTCACGTACCGGACAAGTGGAATTGATATAGTTTCAAATCCTCTGAACAATTATTCATTTAACTCCGTCTTGTACTCGCTGAATACCATCCGCACTAAAACTAGGCCATCGGACGCTACTTTGCATCCCCAGGGGAAAATGTGCCGTCCAACACAATCACGGAGGAAAGGGAAATGAGGAAGAAAGTGAGTGGTTAATTAATTAACGATATGGAACAATGCTGCATGTTTGTGGGTCGCGTAGTAGTAGCTGTGGTGGATGTTTGTAGGACGGCGAGTAGTGCCGCTCGTCTCAGCCAGTGCCAGCGGCCAGTCGTGATCGTGCTGGTTTACGGGTGTTATCGTCTGTGATATGTGCTTGCTACCAGCGGTGTAATGTTCCTGCTGACGTCGTCTTCCGAGGACAGGATGGTCGCTAAAGGTACGTCCCAACCACCGCTGTAACGGAAGTTACGATACTTCTATGTTTAACTGGCAAATTAAGTCTGTAAATGTGTTAAAAAACTACAGTACGGTACGTTATGACGTCTACGTTACTTCAGGAAAGGTTGGGTCAGTCATGTTCATTCTTTCCAACACACGATTTATTGTTGTACCTTTTCCTATTGAGTATTGAACATTTCTTAATGTTGGTGATACATAACTACGGTGACCCTAACTCACATAAATAAAATACAAACATTTGTATCTAGGAGGGAAGAAACTAACATAATAGTGATATTTTTCTTACTTAATTTCTTCTAGTCAGTTTAGAGGTTGTATTATCAAACTCTTTATGACGTTTAAATATTGGGTACTAAATAGTTGAAATTAATTTTAAGCTAATTACTGTATATCTTGAAGCTACAGCAATAATCACTACGTTTATCTTTGAGATTGCGTTAATCAAAAAAGCTGTGCATTAGAGCAGTATTTCACCAAAAAAAGCATAAAAGAATAATGGTACAATAAAAGGAAATATCGTTTATAGCAGCAATAAAATAGGAAATAACAGAAGTAAAATGACAGGAAAGATTATTCAATAAGAACTGAAGTTCATTGATCATCGAAAAACGAGGTAACAAGTTTTGTGAAGTGTATTTTCAAGAAGGAAGCTGACAGACAAAAATAATGTTTGCATCTGAAGATACCAAATTGTGCGACAGACCAGCCGTAAGATACTTGTCAAAATATGAATATTTTATTAAAAACGTAACTGGAATATCAGTCTCAAAATTTAAAATGTCCGGACAATATATTGACTTATTACGATAACACCACTTAACCGAAAAAGGTCCAAAGAAACTAGTATATTTTGATCAGAATCCGTTATATGCCCCCCAACTGTATTTTTCCAAAACATTGTTGTTTAATACAGGGATACGTAAACCTAACTTAACTGAACGTCCTGACCTATCCTAACCTGTTCTACTCACGGGTACTACCAAAGTTGATCACATATTACCCTAGCCGATCATGGATGCAACTCAGCTGATTGTGGTTGATACCCAAACTAATCACGGGTACTACCCAAGTTGACCACGGTTGCTACCCAAGTTGACCACGGTTGCTACCCAAGCTGACGACGTTTGCTACTTAGGTTGATCACGGATACTACCCAAGTTGATTACGGTTGTAACTTAGGTTGATCACGGTTACTACCCAAGTTAATCACGGTTGTAACTTAAGTTGATCACGGGTACTACTCAAGTTGATCACGGTTGTAACTTAAGTTGATCACGGGTACTACTCAAGTTGATCACGGTTGTAACTTAAGTTTATCATGGTTAATACCTATAATACGCATCTCTTCATTATTTACACTGTTATGGAAAAATTCAGTTAGGGGGCATATGACGGATTTAGACTTAAATGTATTATTTTTGTTCCCGACAGTATACTTGTGAATTATTTCTTTGCAAGTATTGAAATAGTTAGATCCTTATCACAGTCGATGGTGTAGCCAAGTGACACTAGGGGGAAAGTAACATTGGCAGCGCAGCCAAACACAAATACGGTTGTGTAGCAGTCTGTTGGCAACTTGTCATCGCTGACAAGTGGGACATAACAAGTATGTACTTATCACGTGAACGATACGTATTAGTAATATGGAATAGTCGATGGAGGAAAGCAACATTTCTATTCGTAAGCCTAAGATAAATTACATATCCTGACTATCCATACAATAAGAATAAAAGAGCTTAAAATAGTTTAAGAAAAGGAAGAGTACTGTTAAATATATCTACTGACAAGACGTAACCAGTTCGGTCGTTCCTGTGTAAAAGGAACCATCGCATTGGTAAATTAGGTTAGCCCTGAAGTAAAACTTGGAGTTAATTAACAATATACAGTGTGGGGAAAATATAGAAACGCTTTCACAACAACGCTATTTTTTACATAGATAATTTGATAGTTTAATTTTTTTAATAATTATGTTTCATAAAGTATAATTAATTTTTGGATAAATAATATTGTTCACATTAGTTACTTTAAAATTCACATGACCGCTACTTTGGAAAAACGTAAACCTTTCTTAGTTCGGTTTGCGGCAATTAATTTCTCTTGATTAGACCTTTCATTTGATAGCAAACTCGACCTAGGCTTACGTTGAAGAATTCCGTTCAACTCCTCTTGGGCCGTTCCTCTGAAAAAATGAATAAATGTCGTTAATGGCGTCAAAAAGTATGTTCTTTTTATCCATGATGATGAAGATGATTTCACTTTTAGAAGTAAAGTTATACAACAGTTGTGAAAACGTTTACATATTTTTTCTACCCTGTATAGTTTGAAGGCTTTATTTATTTATCAACGGATGACTCCATTTTATAATGTAATAGTTAAATGATTTAAGTAACTACATGACAAACTACAATAAAAAATATAAGTTACAATACAACACTACAACTTTTCCTGAAAACCAATAATATAAATAAATAGTTAATGAATATAAAATAACAAACAATAAAGAATGTTATAATGTAAGCAGAAATGCTATCAAAGTAAGTAATAACAACAATTCAAAAAACAACAATAAAAGTAATTATTTCGACAGCATTCTTAACTCAAATACATCAGTCGCAACTACAAATCTGTATAGACATAATATCCAAACAATAACAACCAACATGACAATCATAACAGAACTACATACAAGAGTTAAACAACAAAAAACTTAACTAGCATAACTGAAAAAATGGACAGCAAAAAACATAACCAAAGTACAATTAACAAACAGAACTAAATAAGTTAACAACAACAAAAACATAAATATCTAACAATAAACTATGAAAAAACGTTGTGATAAGGATAATTAGATTAACGCTTTAACAGGGGAGTCACACTTGCCAAATTATATTATTTTATAGTAATATATACAAGTTGGAAAAAAAATATGGAAACGTTTTCACAACTTTTGTAGGCCTATGACTTGACTTGTAAAAGTGAAATCTTGTACACTATAATGGTTCAAATAAAATATTTTTTTGATGTAATTAGCGACATTTCATCCTTAATGTAAGAGAAAATCTTCAGTGTAAGCCTAGATCGAGTTTGGTATAAAATGAAAGGTATATTCAAGAGGAATTAATTGCCGCAAACCGAATGTCGAAAGATTTATCCTTTCCAGAGTAGCGGTCTGGATTTTCAGAGGAACTAATTTGAACAATGTTATTTCTCCGCTATTTAAGAGTTTCAAGTAAATTATTCTGATAAAAAATTATACTTTATGGAACACAATTATTCAAACAAATAAAACTATCAAATTATCTATGGAAAAATAACGTTTTGAAAGCGTGTACATATTTGTTTTCCACTTTGTATACATCCACAATAATATCATATTTCTGTATTACTACTCTATGGATTTATCGAGCTCATTGCTTCTTTCAGCTTCGACGAAGGATGGCTTTATAACAACTGCGTTGTATTTATTACAGTACATAAAACACGTTCCCAGAAGGCCAAACATGAAGGCAGTTGGGTTCTGTCATATTTATCGATATATGTACATATTATAAGGTTTTCGATATATTCCATTGATATGTATTTATATAAATCTGTATCCTAGTGTGTCAAGACGCAAAATTCGACAACATTAACACAAATAAGAATGAAAATTACTGCCGCTTAATGTTGTTTCAAGATACTTAATCTAAAATGGGTAAATCATATAACATATGATATGAAAAGAAAAAAAATATTATATGGTTAATTCATAGAACTGTTAAAAATGGCCGTACTTGTGTGAAAAGTAATATTGAAAGGTATTCATACAATTTGATTTAATTTTTCATCACTACTGATTTATCGCAAAATAAAATAAATTGTCATATTTCAAATCTTGATATGGAACTAAATACCAAATTTGGTGTTATATTTATCAGTCCAGTAAAAACATATGATAGCAAACGAATTTTGTTTATTCTAATATTAATTTTTGCTAATTTTTAAAAATGACTAAGTTTTTTTATTGGTTTTATGTAGCCCCTTTTAGCATTTTCTACGGGTTTAGTATGGTACATTTTCGCTCGTATTTTGAAAATTAACGACAGTTAGTTTATGTAATGCATATCACTTTTGGTATTTACTTTATAGTTTTATATTTTGGAAGTAAGATGAGTCTTACGGCTCACTGTTCTTTGTTCTAATAAGAACGCTACGTACTACACAAGCGCGATTGACAGAGATCAAAGTTATTTTGCCTGTAAAATGTAGTATAATTCTTGACTCAATTAATCGTTACCGACAGAGTGGACAATTAGAAAGAACCCCCCACCCCGTCCTACCCCCACCTGTCGTTGAATTTATGTAGTTAAATTAGAACTCAGTTTTTTATGTATAAATAAATTGAACATTAATTGCGCTTTAATACTTAAGCAAAGGTACAACAAAAAACTGTTAAAACAAAATTTAGAATATAATGTTTTTAAAACATTAACATTTAGATTCATATGATTGTTATCGATTGTAAAATGAATGAACAATCAAAATAGTATGATTATGTAAGAGGACAGGTGCAACACGGTCACTATGTCTGTTTTACTCAACAATGGAGGCGTTTCTGTTTACCTCGCCAACACTGCGGCCTTGACTGAAGTGTGACAATGAATAGGCCTGCCTCATCAGCTGTTACTGACACCCAACTGTTGCGGGAACAGACTATATCATTTTATTATCAGTGGTTCGAATTCTATGTTGCTTCTCGGTGAATCATACGGCCTAGTGAAACAAATGTAGTTTAATAGGTATTTGTTCTGATATATGCTTCCAATACTTAAATATATGTTTATTTCGTCTAATTTATTTCCGGTACTTGACACAATTGTCTTGTTCGGTATGATTCAGATTCGGGTAGATCAATACGCAGTAGTATCAGTATTGAAACATCAAGCTGCCTTTGATCGTTGAACTATTGTTTTGCCTTATTGCAGAAAGATAGAAATACCGGTGTATTTTGTTGGTCACCCACCGACTCTTTTGAAGGTATACTTTTACATGGAGAAAATAATCAGTAATTAGTTAATTATCGTCGAAGTTGACTTGAACAAACTACTTTCACAGTTTTGTGTACGGCATCGCGGATTGAGTACAAAATTCTGTGCCATTATTACAAATGCATAGATGCAGACTAAAATGCATTTGTATTGAGTTTTGAATTTGATTTCGGTATTACAAGTAACAGCGTACATTCGTTTAGACGTACAAGATGGGAACACTTCCCTGTGAGTTGTTGGGGGACTCAAGCTTGTAGTGATTGCTTGATAATGCAGTTGTCAGTGTTCTGGCACGGTTAAGTTGTACCGGCCTCCATCCATACGTCTAGACGTACAAGAGGGGAACACTGCTCTGTGAGTTGTAGGATGACTCTAGCATGTAGTGACTGCTTGGTAATGCAGTTGTCAGTGTTCTGGCACGGTTAAGTTGTACCGGCCTCCATCCATACGTCTAGACGTACAAGATGGGAACACTTCCCTGTGAGTTGTTGGGGGACTCTAGCATGTAGTGATTGCTTGGTAATACAGTTGTCAGTGTTCTGGCATGGTTAAGTTGTACCGGCCTCCATCCATACGTCTAGACGTACAAGACGGAAACACTGCTCCGTGAGTTGTAGGATGACTCTAGCATGTAGTGACTGCTTGGTAATGCAATTGTCAGTGTTCTGGCACGGTTAAGTTGTACCGGCCTCCATCCATACGTCTAGACGTACAAGATGGGAACACTTCCCTGTGAGTTGTTGGGGGACTCTAGCATGTAGTGATTGCTTGGTAATGCAATTGTCAGTGTTCTGGCACGGTTAAGTTGTACCGGCCTCCATCCATACGTCTAGACGTACAGGATGGGAACACTTCCCTGTGAGTTATAGGATGACTCTAGCATGTAGTGATTGCTTGGTAATGCAGTTGTCAGTGTTCTGGCATGGTGAAGTTGTACTGGTCTTCATCCATACGTCTAGACGTACAAGAGGAGAACACTTCCCTGTAAGTTGTAGGATGACTAGCATGTTGTGTTTGCTTGGTAATACAGTTGTCAGTGTTCTGGCATGGTGAAGTTGTACTGGTCTTCATCCATACGTGTAGACGTACAAGAGGAGAACACTTCCCTGTAAGTTGTAGGATGACTAGCATGTAGTGTTTGCTTGGTAATACAGTTGTCAGTGTTCTGGCATGGTGAAGTTGTACTGGTCTTCATCCATACGTCTAGACGTACAAGAGGAGAACACTTCCCTGTAAGTTGTAGGATGACTAGCATGTAGTGTTTGCTTGGTAATACAGTTGTCAGTGTTCTGGCATGGTGAAGTTGTACTGGTCTTCATCCATACGTGTAGACGTACAAGAGGAGAACACTTCCCTGTAAGTTGTAGGATAACTAGCATGTAGTGTTTGCTTGGTAATACAGTTGTCAGTGTTCTGGCATGGTGAAGTTGTACTGGTCTTCATCCATACGTCTAGACGTACAAGAGGAGAACACTTCCCTGTAAGTTGTAGGATAACTAGCATGTAGTGTTTGCTTGGTAATACAGTTGTCAGTGTTCTGGCATGGTGAAGTTGTACTGGTCTTCATCCATACGTCTAGACGTACAAGAGGAGAACACTTCCCTCTAAGTTGTAGGATGACTAGCATGTAGTATTTGCTTGGTAATACAGTTGTCAGTGTTCTGGCACGATGAAGTCGTGCTGGTCTTCATCCATACGTCTAGACGTACAAGAGGAGAACACTTCCCTGTAAGTTGTAGGATGACTAGCATGTAGTGTTTGCTTGGTAATACAGTTGTCAGTGTCCTGGCATGGTGAAGTTGTACTGGTCTTCATCCATACGTCTAGACGAACAAGAGGGAAACACTTCCCTGTGAGTTGTTGGGGGACTCTAGCATGTAGTGATTGCTTGGTAATGCAGTTGTCAGTGTTTAGGCACGGTTAAGTTGTACCGGTCTCCATCCATACGTCTATACGTACAAGAGGGGAACACTTCTCTGTGAGTTGTTGGGGGACTCTAGCATGTAGTGATTGCTTGGTAAAGCAGTTGTCAGTGTTTAGGCACGGTGAAGTTGTACCGCTCTCCATCCATACGTCTAGACGTACAAGAGGGGAACACTGCTCTGTGAGTTGTAGGATGACTAGCATGTAGTGATTACTTTTGGTAATGCAGTTGTTAGTGTTCTGGCACGGTTAAGTTGTACCGGTCTCCATCCATACGTCTAGACGTACAAGAGGGGAACACTTCCCTGTGAGTTGTTGGGGGACTCAAGCATGTAGTGATTGCTTGGTAATACAGTTGTCAGTGTTCTGGCACGGTGAAGTTGTACTGGTCTTCATCCATACGTCTAGACGTACAAGAGGGGAACACTTCCCTGTGAGTTGTTGGGGGACTCTAGCATGTAAGTTGTCAGTGTTTAGGCACGGTTAAGTTGTACCGGTCTCCATCCATACGTCTAGACGTACAAGAGGGGAACACTTCCCTGTGAGTTGTTGGGGGACTCAATCATGTAGTGATTGCTTGGTAATGCAGTTGTCAGTGTGCTGGCACGGTTAAGTTGTACCGGTCTCCATCCATACGTCTAGACGTACAAGAGGGGAACACTTCCCTGTGAGTTGTTGGGGGACTCAAGCATGTAGTGATTGCTTGGTAATGCAGTTGTTAGTGTTCCGGCACGGTTAAGTTGTACCGGTCTCCATCCATACGTCTAGACGTACAAGAGGGGAACACTTCCCTGTGAGTTGTTGGGGGACTCAAGCATGTAGTGATTGCTTGGTAATGCAGTTGTCAGTGTTCTGGCACGGTTACGTTGTACTGGTCTTCATCCATACGTGTAGACGTACAAGAGGGGAACACTGCTCTGTGAGTTGTATGATGACTCTAGCATGTAGTGATTGCTTGGTAATGCAGTTGTCAGTGTTCTGGCACGGTTAAGTTGTACCGGTTTCCATCCATACGTGTAGACGTACAAGAGGGGAACACTGCTCTGTGAGTTGTAGGATGACTCAAGCATGTAGTGATTGCTTGGTAATGCAGTTGTCAGTGTTCTGGCACGGTT
This sequence comes from Stictocephala bisonia, assembly GCA_035578905.1. Taxonomy (NCBI): domain Eukaryota; kingdom Metazoa; phylum Arthropoda; class Insecta; order Hemiptera; family Membracidae; genus Stictocephala; species Stictocephala bisonia. Next base: position 1,205,784 of record JAQJVL010000052.1, read on the forward strand.
AAGTTGTACTGGTCTTCATCCATACGTCTAGACGTACAAGAGGAGAACACTTCCCTGTAAGTTGTAGGATAACTAGCATGTAGTGTTTGCTTGGTAATACAGTTGTCAGTATTCTGGCACGGTGAAGTTGTACTGGTCTTCATCCATACGTGTAGACGTACAAGAGGGGAACACTGCTCTGTGAGTTGTAGGATGACTCAAGCATGTAGTGATTGCTTGGTAATGCAGTTGTCAGTGTTCTGGCACGGTTAAGTTGTACTGGTCTTCATCCATACGTCTAGACGTACAAGAGGAGAACACTTCCCTGTAAGTTGTAGGATAACTAGCATGTAGTGATTGCTTGGTAATACAGTTGTCAGTGTTCTGGCACGGTGAAGATGTACTGGTCTTCATCCATACGTGTAGACGTACAAGAGGGGAACACTTCCCTGTAAGTTGTTGGATGACTAGCATGTAGTGATTGCTTGGTAATACAGTTGTCAGTGTTCTGGCACGGTTAAGTTGTACTGGTCTTTTATTTATTTATTTATTTATTCATAAGACGCCGATCGTCAAGATATGGGCGAATTCATCCATACGTCTAGACGTACAAGAGGAGAACACTTCCCTGTAAGTTGTAGGATGACTAGCATGTAGTGATTGCTTGGTAATACAGTTGTCAGTGTTCTGGCACGGTTAAGTTGTACCGGTTTCCATCCATACGTGTAGACGTACAAGAGGGGAACACTGCTCTGTGAGTTGTAGGATGACTCTAGCATGTAGTGATTGCTTGGTAATGCAATTGTCAGTGTTCTGGCACGGTTAAGTTGTACTGGTTTCCATCCATACGTGTAGACGTACAAGAGGGGATGTCTAGCATGTAGTGATTGCTTGGTAATGCAGTTGTCAGTGTTCTGGCACGGTTAAGTTGTACCGGTTTCCATCCATACGTGTAGACGTACAAGAGGGGAACACTGCTCTGTGAGTTGTAGGATGACTCTAGCATGTAGTGATTGCTTGGTAATGCAGTTGTCAGTGTTCTGGCACGGTTAAGTTGTAGCGGTTTCCATCCATTCACTCAGTTGTCATTGCAACTGCAGTTACCTGACCGGATCACTTGTGCAACCATGACTTATCGTATATATCATATAAATAGTTATTTTCGAAAGTGGTTTGGCTGTTTGGATATGGATACGGGTGCAAATGTGTGACAACTCTTTTAAAAAGTAATTTGGAAGTTTAATTGTGTAAGTAATTGTAATTCCGTTGTCACATCATTCGTACTCGTTGATTTTTCAAAAGCTAATTGAAATTCAGGGACAGCAACTTATAAGTAAAGATGTTAGTTCACTGTGTAGTAGAACGCTTGGCAACATGTGACATGACCGACAGATGTTATCAACGTTGTAGTGTCCCACCTTCAGCGACTGACTAACCACCAAAGATACACGGTGATTTAATTTTTTGCTGAAGGGGTTGTCGAAAACGGAACGGGAATATAGATTTTAGAAATCTCTATAGGCTTTTAAAACACACGTATCGCTTAATGTACCTGAACCCCTTGTTGTTCCTGAAATTTCAAAAAAAATCTTGATATACTTGAAACTGGTTTGCCCCAGTTGTTGAATTGAAAGTTTTTGGATTTGAGTATGTTCTAAACAATTACTGTTAAGATAAAAATGCTTTATCCATTAAAAATACTGTTAATTGATCTTAGTATTCTCCTGTAAACGGCGTATATTACACGACATTACAGTAAGCATGACGGATTGTCACGTTCTGTACAGTGGGTGAGTTCATCCTCCCTAAACATATCCTACAAATGTCTAGGTGCTGAAACTTTCTAGCAGACAAGAATATCTTGGGTGTCGTTCATCACGTGCCGCTAATGTTTAGTTTTCTGGCAAAACAAACATAAAAAACTGTTCTGTATACAAATTGTTCATGTAATCTGTACGAACACATTACATCCTCATCCTCCCAGGCATTTTGGCAGTCTAACTTATTTTCTGCCCAAATCGCATGATTTACTATGCTATGTGTTAAATTCCTTCGCCAAACATTGCATAATGAAAAAACTGGCAATTGAAAATTTCCAGAGCTTAAATAGAAAAAAGTATATAGAATATCTTAACAATTCACTTGTTTGATCAAAATTTTACTAACAGATATATGATGTATAAAAATTGCTAACTAATTCGCCGTTGTAGTCTAGATACATTAATTGTAGATTCATGCTTCAATTTCTGAATGTTGAAGTAGGCTGTATCAGTGTATCAACGTCTTTTTGCATCATCAGAATACCATTTAATATAATTTTATCGCATTTTTTAATAGTTGTTAACAAATAACAATGTTTTCATTTTGACTAAATAAAATCAATTCATATTAATCGCAGTAGAAGTGGTTTTTAACTCTATTCGCGTGTTATTAGGCTATAAATTAACGATATTCTCTAATGAATAGTCGTTCTAAGTCTATAACAATGACTACATTCGCTCATCTACACTCATCAGTCTCATTCAAAATCCATATTTGCCCATAACTTGGTAATCGATGTTTTAAGAAAAAATAAATGAAATTAAATAAAAACAATATTTTTCTTTAGCAATTTTCTATCTATATTTGCGTTAATGAGTCGACGCATTTTCGACTAACGTGAGAGTGAGTCTAAGTTTAAATTTGTGATTTAATAGGAGAGGAAGTCGTAAAGGAAATGCAAAGGTCAGAAGTGAAGTGGGAGGAGAGTTCTCGAGATGGCGGACCGCCAGCCCTGTAACTCTCGCCCTCCACCCTCTCCTCTCTTGGATTTGCATTGTTAGCATCATCTATCGATTAACCACGAGTGTGTCCCCTGTTTTAAGGTAGTGTGTTGGCTACAGGTCAGTAGGCTGTAGGTCGATTTTTATATACAAGGTGTCCCAAAAGTCCCCCCCTGTAACTTTTGAACGGAATGAAACAAACCAATATCCTTTGGGAATAGTTATGTAATGACTAATGATGGTTTTTGCCCTATATAGAACTTAACTCCTCAACCCAAAATGGGGTTTAGGGGCAAGTCCAAAATTTCTAAGCAAACCCCCATCAATTGATACTTCATTTTAAAGATCTTTATATAAGAAGAGCAATGCCACAAACTAGAGGTCTCTATCTCAATCCAGTACAAAACTACAGCCTTTAGAAGGTTTATTAAAAAGTGACGCTAAAGAATAAAGGTTTTGTTGACTCATCTGTTCGGACTTATGACCTTTGTATTTACTTGATAATAATCTGTTTGCTTAGATTTTTAAAATGTTTCTTAACTTACCTTACTCCTGCTTTAATTCTGAAAGAGTTTTGTTTTACTTATTTTAAATGTAATTTTTAGTTTAAATTTTGACAGGCTGTAGTTTTGTTCTGGATTGATATAGAGACCTCTAGTTTGTGGCATTGTTCATCTTTTCTTAAGATCTTTAAAATGAGGTGTCGATGGGAGTTTGCATTTGAAATGTTGGACTTGCCCCCCACCCGCCATTTTGGGTTGAGGAGATAAGTTCTTATATAGCGCAAAAATCTTCATTAGTCATTACATAACAATCCCCAAAAGGATATTGGTTTGTTTCACTCAGTTCAAAAGTTACAGAGGGGGACTTTTGGGACACCTTGTATACAAAAAAGCACAGTCGTGATTATTTCTAAATCGACCTACGGCCTACTGACTGACCTATAGCCAACATACTACCTTATGTATGGCCTAGTGTCATCTTCTCGCGATATGTTAATTATATATTTATTAATTTAATTTAATATTTTATTTCTTCTAAAGTTGTGGTGCGTCGTAAACACTCCCCCATCGTAAATTAATGGACCGACTGTTATCATGATTATCCACTCATGTTATAAAATAAAGTTATGTTCTAAATACATATTCTCTATCACTAAACATGGCTTCGCATCAGTGATACCTCCTGTACATACGTACTACATTAACTCGTTATTGGTGGTCAGTTTTGTTGGAAATATTGATAAATATGTGTCGATATATCATCACGAAATATGGACGTTATTTCCTAAAAATCATCTCGATCGATTCTAAAAAAAAAAAAAAAAAAAAAAAACCTTTAGATTACCTCTTAGCAAACACAACGTGCATTTAAATAATAAAGGTAACTTTTATTTTCAAATGGTTTACCTAACAAGTATTGGAAGTAGGTTTAGTGAATGAATTTATTTGGTTTTTAGTGTTTATAAGAAGCCTAATCACATTTTTAAATTAGAAAAACAAAAATAACAATGTTATTACATTATTCTATTATAATTTTCATAATAATTATTCATATATTTAATTCAACCCCACAGACCACAACTTGTTTCGTGTAGGTAAATGTATGTAATTGTTACATTCAATAGGCTATTCTAAAGTGACACAAAAAATGAGTGTATTTTTTGTTATTTCACGATGTTATTTCGATTTATCGGTAATTCGATATGTTGAAAATATTTGCCATCACTAAACTCGGTGGTTCTGTCAAGGATACATTTGTTTTAGAAAACGAGAAATATATAAATTTATGGCCTTAAATACTTGTATATCTTAAATTAAGGGTGTTTTATTTAACATTGTATAAACATGATGTGCTTGTTGTAATTTTATCAGTTTTATCAATTCTTTGAAGCAGATACAGACTGTTAGCCGGGCCCTAGGCTAAGCCTCATGTCGACAGACAAAGGCCGTGTAAGTACGAGTGTATATTTAAGCTCTCGTATTGCGTAGATGTTGTACCGTCCGACCAGTGGGATCGTGGGTGTAATGGTAGGCTAGGACCTATGCCGTGCATTACGTCACACCCTCTCGACTCTCAAGGTCAACTGGTAGACATTTGATACTATCGTTCATTAAATGTTGGGAATGTTAAATGTCTCGTCTTAGCCATTCTAATACGTCTTATTTTCTTATTTCTATTACTTTTATTATGCGCAGACAACGAATTAAAACAATATTTAAATATTATTTTTCTATGATTGCTCATGTCTTTTTTATATTTTTCATTTTTTGCATTTAACACGAACTTATTGTAAATAAATATACACCATATCGTCAATCGATATATCCTCGCTGCCACTAACATTTTTAGTTCCTTATGGAATTCCATGATAATAAATATGACGCTGTTGTCCAGATATATATCTGTCCAAATAAAGCATGTTTTGAGTTGTGTTGATATTTTATTTTATAATGTAAATACTATCTGTCAACATTGTGGAAACGTAAAATGTTTCAGCTCAGCGATTCTCCTATGTCATATCATATTTTTCATGTCCATTTTTAAATTAGTTTTATTAATCAAGGTTGGTCGTACGCCACTATGCCACAGACCAGTGCGTCCTTAAAGTTGCACCGTAAAAAGTACCAGCCTGAGCTGGATTCCAACTGACGATCCTCAGCGCTGTACCCTGCCACAGTACAACGCCGTAGATCGCTTGTCCGTTTTAACACCGGTACTGTTTAGGGCATAATTATTAATTATTTAACATGCCGCTCCCATTTGTTGGACACGGAGCGTCCAACAATATTTAAGATATATGAAAGGGCAGTTTAATAAACCATTTAAAGCAAGTGCTTGATATAAATACGAACTTATGTAAATATACATTACAGATTCTATCCACAGACCACGGCCACCCTGTCACTTACATTTTCAGTTACTTATGAAATTCGTTGATATTTTACCTTATACTGTATGTATATTCTGTCAAGATTTATCTTTGTTCATCGTATACTAAATGTTTGTTATTATAATGTTTGCTTCTGTAACCATTTATGCGTTTTTAAGAAGCATACATTTAAGTAATTTTATAAATATAATGTTTGCTTCTGTAACCATTTATGCGTTTTTAAGAAGCATACATTTAAGTAATTTTATAAATAATTTCTTTGATTAGTTATTTTTCTTGTTCTTAGTCTTAGCTTTCCATTTACTTGATGTATCCTATATGGTTCATCGCAGTGAAGTAAAACCCCTTGGCTAGTGTTAGTATAGGTTTAATGGTGATGAGTTTATGTGCAGTTAAGGACACACTCATTGATGGGTTTGTTACAGATTCAATGTATTTCTCAGGGTGTATGTGCCTTATTGTATCTGACTTAGTATTTTGTGAACTATTCTACTCCTTGGTTGAGGAGTAGAATAGTTCACAAAATATAGTTCACAAACATTTTTATCTGTGCGTAATGTAAGTCGTGTTGGCCTGTCCGTTCTGGAGTTACATATGAATATATACTGGGGAAAGATATATATATATATATATATATATATATATATATATATATATATATATATATATATATATATATATTTCCCCAGTTTTAAGAATTCATTAACTGTGTCTAATTTTGTCAGTCTATTAACTCTTCAGAGTGGGAATTATTTTTATAAATCCTAATTTTTATTATATGATTATATAATAAAAGACCCACCCACCCACCCAAACACGTACTGTGGCATTGACCCACCTACCCACCCATACACGTACTATGGCATTGAACCACCCACCCACACTTACAAGTACTGTGGCATTGTATTTGACTTACAACCTGTATTTGATCTGTAAACCCGAATGGAGGGATTGAGGGAAAGTGACTCTCATTTGGAGTAGGCTACACCTGTGGTAACTAAGGGAAGGGAATAACTAGATCACATTGATAAATAATATGTAATTGATGCGAGTAACTCTGAGCAACGGCATAGTGATAAGATATCAGTGTCCTTGGCACATGGCAATTCACGATCACCTTCATTGCCAATAAATATGAAAGTGTCATCGTTACTTACTCAAAGAGAAATAAATATACAACGTACGATTTAATTACGATCTAAAGAATGTAATTTACGTAACTTACTTGTATCCTCAAAACTGTTTATGAGTTAAATCTTTAGAAAAAGGGGAACGTTTTGTCGGTATTCATAACTCATTGCCTCTCGGATATATGTGTTGTCAGATTAATTAAGAAAACTTCGCTCAAGTTACTTATGTCAAAAAATATTTTCACTGGTTGGAAATGAAATTCTTACTCCCTTACAATATTGTAACAATATCAATTATTCGAAGTTGTCCATTCGAGTGAAAAACATTCAAACTGTGTACGTGAACCGACTCGTAACCTCCATTCGTCGTGATTAGGTTTCCTCGAACCACTTTATAAATCAGTAGTTTTACATAGTAACTAAGTAATTGAGACAGACGACGTCGTACTGGTTTGTTTAATCTCACCATCAACTGTCAACACTTGGACAACCGATCTATCGCTCTTGCCGTAATTGCTCCTAAACGTCTAAAATTGGAAGACTAATCGCCTCTCATCAGCTGACACGGTTTGTTAAGGGTAATCGTCAATGATGGAAATGAGATCAACTTGTCTTCTATGGAAAGAATCAATACAGAGTCATTTTCTCTAATAATATTTTGTAACAATTTAAATTCAATCTATGCGTTCCAAAGTTTTAGTCCACCAATAGTTGTCCAACATGTCGCTCCAACTGATGTTATGGTAGGGTCGTTTGAGTACACATTCGACAGATAGTGTTTAAAGCTGGCTTGTTAAAGAAATAGTCAATAATTGATAATGTATTTTATTTGCCTTAATTTATTGTTACTGAATTTGTTCTCGTATTAGTATTTTGTTCGAGGAAAAGTTAACACAGGCTATTACAAATTTTTACTTACCATGTGTAGTTTTACCATCTGGTAGAACACAGAGCAAGTAATGCAAATAGAGTGGCACAGACCCTTCCACGGTAAAGTCGGTCGTCACCACCAAAATGGCGCTCCACTCTACTTACCGTCCCAGTACGGAGCGTCGAGCACGTAGTCTGAGTAGGATATACCTTACATATATTTTAATATATTCGTTGCATTGAAAAATTATGTAGAGGTGGCAAGTCAAACTATTAAGAGCGTACAACGAATTATAAGAACTTCACGTGCGAGGGGTTTACTTCTTCCTCCTAACACATCATACAAAAAAATAATTTTCCTAGATTCAAAATTTTCTATTTTTCACACTATTTTCTTCTGTCATTTGAATGTTATAATTGGTTCGCTACTTATTAATCATATTATTACAAATAAGTTGTTGGTTATAGCGAAATTATTTTATTAGATTACGCATTATAAACCCATGGACTAAACATGTGCTTATTTTCAAAATTTTATTTGGTATCTAAATGGCTTAATTCTTGATGCAAACAAAGCTCTTACTGTAATTTGTGCCACACGGTGAGACATTAGATGATCTGGCCACCATCAAGATGGCGGACCCGGCTTCAACTGCTCCTATGGTACCGCTTGCCGATGCCTACTCTTATTTGTTTTTCTTGCTTGTGGGTGGAAGTTGGTTCATTTAACACTATGTACTCGTCGGAGTGCTCTGTACATAACGAGTTGCAGCCCTCTCTACTCGAGTCACGCACTCTCACGACCATTCAGTTCCCATAGTAAACATGGCTCTAGTGTGGGTGACAAAAGGATTGTTGAGTGGATAGTGGGTTGCCTGTGAAGTGTGCCTAATCCCACTGAGATAATTTTAGTTGGTGAATTTCGAGATTCAAAGTAGTTTTTAGTTTTTTTTTCAACGCTTCATAAATTGTATGTAACTTATTACCGCATCGTTTTACTTATAAGAACATTCATTGCAATACTTTACATTTTTGTTGAAGTTCCATACTTATAGTTAGTTGCATCATTCGTACAAATATGATGCAATACTGGTTATTTTGTAAACCTATTTTCTTGAAGATTAATTAAGAAATTAAACTTCCCAGCACATTATATGGTGTCCTGAGTCCAAACGTTCTGAATTATCAAAGGTAGTCTTGAAACTTGAAGGTGAGTCTCTTAAGAAGGCCATTTGGAACGGCAGCTTGTCTTAAGTTTTGATGTGACAGAAAAAATAGAGTTAATTTGTTCGATTATTCTTTGTGTATAGTTGTAATCCAGCATCCATTAGGCAATCTTGTTTGGTCCATCTTGAACAACATTCTAAATTATGTGCATTTAAAATTTTATCTAGTGGAAATATATTCCTTCAGTTTTAATCTTATTAACTAATGTATTTTCATGATTTCAAACAAGTTTGGTTGTAATATACTTTTATCGGGACAATTTTTTTTTAAAGTGAGGTCATACATAGTATGTATATGCCCAAGCATTGTTACGCCCAAGCCAGAGAAACTGCCGGACTGTCAGAGCTGAATCGGTTCATTTCCCGTCTACTCTTACTGTACGCTGCGCCTGTTTAGCTGTCAGGCAGGGTCCTGACTGCGCTTGAACCGCCGCGACAGGTAGCCTCTCAGAACGTGCTGGTCGGCTCACCCAGGCCGGTTCTGTTCCGTTCCCGTCTCTGAGCAACACTTACGGCATGACGAGTTGTTCAGGCACTGGTTCGCCTTCCATGACAGTACGATATTGGGTGATTCACGTACCACAGAGGAACTCGTTCAATTGTACATGACACGTCGTACATACTAAGACTACTGTACTACAATATATTTTTCACTAGACTGCTTCCTTGGCGTACTCCTGATACAGAACGAGAGTACTTATTCAAACAGTTGTCTTCATTTTTCAAACAAAAGTAATCTTTTCTAACTCTAACTGCGTAATATTAAAGGCTAAATAATGTGTTCTTATCAGTTACGTATTACAAATAGATCAGGCAAGTACAATCCATTTCTTTTTTTTTTATGGAAAGTCGGTAACGATGTAGGCCTTGTCGATTATATGGAGAACTTTTTTTTACTGTAGATAAATAAATAAGAAACAAGTTATGGTCTCTTTTTTCAGAGGAAAAATCGAAAAATTACGAAAATGGGGAAACACTTAAATTAACTTTTTCGTAAATATAACGCACAACTAATTCGTAAATAAATCAAGTTATGCGAAATATTGTCCTGATTACATACAAATATGACAAGGCTTTTAAAATTGCAATCGCCAGAAATGTGTCGGTTTCAGTAAGGTAATGTTGTGTAAGGATAGGCCTGAGTTGGATATTGTTAGGTTGTGTTAGATTCGGTGAGGTTAGGCCGGTTGTATTAGATTTATGGTCTTCTTAATCTAACATAATAAAGCCTAACTAACCCAACTAAACAAAAGCTTAACTACTCTAACGAGGCTAGCAACAACCTCTGAGGCTAGCACACAAGTTTTGTCGGTGATAATATATATATTTCCTTGATTGTGACCTCAGTTTGTTGTTTTTCTACTTATCATCGTCAGTATTACAACAATTGACATAGAGAACAACAATGAACGCTTTTTTGGCACGCCTTTTACTTTTCTCTTTGAAATGCCGCTATTATCACATAGACCGTTAGAGATAACGGCTAGTGCAACTGATTAGCCGCTCACTTGCCCGCCAATCGTGTTAGTATTTTTCTGAATGGTATTTTACAAAAGTATATTTCATTCATTTAAATGACTTTATATAAACCTAAGAATCACTCTTTGACTAGTGCCACAATCAAGACACCTGATTTTTTTAAGTTCAAGGATAAAGATACAACACATCCTTTGTTACAGAATGGTGACCCGCGTTTCACCTTTTCACTGTCTCTCCAAATGACCACATAAATTCTCCGAGGTCCGTCCTCTTTGTTACAGCAGGAGTGACAAATTTAAAAGGAGGCCAATTTGCGAATAAAATTACCATCAACCAGCAGTTGGCCATCATTGTTTCAATTGGCGCTTCCTCCTGGGGTCGTCCCCTTCCACGTAGGTACAACAAAACTCACTTGTCGCACAGTCTAAACAATGACACATTGAAGTTGCGTATTCATGCGGATAGGTGTACTACTTTGTGCAGAAATATCAGCATTTCCACTTAGAGTCTGTCGGAGACTGTCGGCCATGTTGGATTTAATCCCATAAGAAGAGTCTTATTTTTGAACATATTTTTTTCCAAATAATGGCATTTGATGAAGAATGAAATTGTGCGTTGGAATTGCTTTGCGAATTTCTAGTTAGCTTTATAGAAGATAAGTATGAAAATATTTAGTTTGAAGTTTTTAATTTCACAAATTTTTAAAACTAGGCGTATGTAATCAAAATATTACAATCAAACATAATGCGCAATATGATAATGTTTAAAATTACACCTCATACACAACTTTTGGTCAATAATTAAGGAAAAATATGGATTCCCAAATAACATTGTTCTTATAGGATTAAAATCAACATGACCGAAATCCTCTGCAAACTCTTAAAATGTCGAATTACATTTGAGTCTTATGCCCCGTTTGGTCATACTTAACGACACATCGCCTCTTGCTGTGACTACATACACTGTCTTGTATGCTAATTAGTATGTACAGTCCACGTAAGCAACAGTAATCTCTTATGTATTTGTAAATATGATCTAAGAGATTAATGGGTTATTTCTTTTGTGAGTGGAGAGGTAGTCACGTAGTCTCTTATGTATTTGTGTGGATAATCTAAATATTAAAGGGTTATTTCTTTTGTGAGTGGAGAGCTAGTCACGTAGTCTCTTATGTATTTGTGTGGATAATCTAAATATTAAAGGGTTATTTCTTTTGTGAGTGGAGAGCTAGTCACGTAGTCTCTTATGTATTTGTGTGGATAATCTAAATATTAATGGGTTATTTCTTTTGTCAGTGGAGAGGTAGTCACGTAGTCTCTTATGTATTTGTGTGGATAATCTAAATATTAAAGGGTTATTTCTTTTGTGAGTGGAGAGCTAGTCACGTAGTCTCTTATGTATTTCTCTATATGATATAAGAGATTAATGGGTTATTTCTTTTGTGAGTGGAGAGGTAGTCACGTAGTCTCTTATGTATTTGTGTGGATAATCTAAATATTAAAGGGTTATTTTCTTTTGTGAATGGAGAGCTAGTCACGTAGTCTCTTATGTATTTGTGTGGATAATCTAAATATTAAAGGGTTATTTCTTTTGTGAGTGGAGAGCTAGTCACGTAGTCTCTTATGTATTTGTGTGGATAATCTAAATATTAAAGGGTTATTTCTTTTGTGAGTGGAGAGCTAGTCACGTAGTCTCTTATGTATTTGTGTGGATAATCTAAATATTAATGGGTTATTTCTTTTGTCAGTGGAGAGGTAGTCACGTAGTCTCTTATGTATTTGTGTGGATAATCTAAATATTAAAGGGTTATTTCTTTTGTGAGTGGAGAGCTAGTCACGTAGTCTCTTATGTATTTCTCTATATGATATAAGAGATTAATGGGTTATTTATTTTTTCACTTAAGTGGAGAGCTAGTCACGTAGTCTCTTATGTATTTTTGTATGTGATCTAAGAGATTAATGGGTTATTTCTTTTTTCAGTTAAGTGGAGAGCTAGTCACGTAGTCTTATGTATTTGTGTATGTGATTTAAGAGATTAATAGGTTATTTATTTTTCAGGTGAGTGGAGAGCTAGTCATGTTGTCTCTTATGTATTTATGTACGTGATCTAAGAGATTAATGGGTTATTTCTTTTTTTCAGGTGAGTGGAGAGCTAGTCACGTAGTTTCTATGCTGTAAGTATTATTTTCGCTGGTTTCTCACTCACACATACATCTATAGCGTCAACGTATGTACACTCTATATTTATTTTAAGTACGGTTTTGTAGGCACAGTACATTGTACATATGTAAAATTATTTAATTGGTTTATGCTCCAAAATCGGAGCTGCTACCTGTTATGTGGCATGGAACTGCAATCAAATAACAAAATAAATGTAGACTAGTTAAGATAAACAAGACGAGATGTAAAGATGAGGCATACGGTATGTGTATTGATACTTCCAATGGTGTCAGTATTTGGTTGGAACAAGCATTTTTATGTTTAAACAAAACGTTAGGGTTGCGTAATTTGTTCAGTCTGTTGAAACTATAAAAATTTTAAATTACGAAACTATACACACATAAATGAATTTGTTTATATTGTTGAAATTACTTTTAATTTTTATAAAAAGATAGATGGGACAGTCTTAAAAAATGCTAGTTAGTATTTATGAAGAGAACACCACTTTAAAGGTTAATGCCTTAAACTTAAAACTAACTAAAATAAAGTTAGTGCTTTTACGTTTTTTTGTGTTTGGTAATTAATTGTTTCCACTAAAGGGCTGTAGTAGTGGAAGTACGTAGACCTATATTATTGCTAACTAGTAAGTTTCTAAAAATAATATAATAAATAAATGATCAAACTATGGCTTAAGTTTTATTCTTAAAAATAAATTAGTGTCGTATGAAGAAACTGTAAATGACATAATTAAATAAATGTGGAGAAAATTTTGTTTAGAAGTTTGTAGTTACATTCCTAATTCCAATTTCGAAATCAAGTACATGATGTTCTCGTCGTACTTCAACACGAAATTAACATAAAATTCATGTTCATCGAGCCTGGTGGGTGGGCCATGCAGCCTATTGTACGAAGGCCGAGTGCGTGGATCATTGAGCACAGTGTTTGAAGGGTGGGTGGGTGTGATTGAGCCAGTGGGTCAAGTGTAGATGAGTAAAGTTTCGAGATTTTCCTGAAGGATGGGAGGTTGTTGGGTCTTCAAGCCAAGTAACTGAAGGGTGAGTGGGTGGTTCATTGAGTGTAATGTTTGAAGGGTGGTGGATGGTTGTGTGATTGAGTCTAGTGGGTCAAAGAGTGGGTGAGTAAAGTTTCGAGATTTTCCTGAAGGATGGGAGGTTGTTGGGTCTTCAAGCCAAGTAACTAAAGGGTGAGTGGGTGGGTTATTGAATGTAATATTTGAAGGGTGGTGGATGGGTGTGTGATTGAGTTTAGTGGGTCAAGAGTGGATGAGTAAATGTTTGCGTTTTTTTTTAAGCATGTGTGTACGTTGAGGCAGTGAGCTAGTGACTGGAGGGTGAATGGGTGGGTCATGTTAGT
>JAQJVL010000052.1:1220151-1296485 GCA_035578905.1 Stictocephala bisonia
TTTTATTTAAACGTTCTTAATCACCAAATTACACACTTCGAAGTATTTACAAACGTAAATTACTTACTAAGTAGAGACAATTTTGTCACCTAATTAATCACCATTATTTACAACAGTTAATGTTACTTATGACGCTCAAGTCTGTTTTCACACAGTACGGTATCTGTTCTGTCACACTGTCACTCTGACTGACTGGTTGTCAGGTCGGCCGAACTGTGTGTCTTTACATAACCCAGAGGAGTAATCCCAGATGATACTGGAACTGCCGATGGTGACTCTGGGGGGACGGGACGATTGGCACGCATTTTTGGACCTTCTGCCCATGGCAGTATTGGCACAATCATTAGAGCGGAATAAGTAGGGTCAACTCGCCTGCTTGGAAAAGGCAGGATAGGCACAGTCGCTCGACCAGGTAGACGCCATCGAACGAGGGAAAACGGGAATTTTATTATTCCCGTCAACTCTGCGTGGCAGTCATTTGCCCGTGATATAACAAATTTTTAAATTTAAACCTCACGTTAGGTTAGGTTAGGTTAGGTTAGGTTAGGTTAGTTGCTTACTTCAATAAGCACCACAGCAGGGAATTTGCGGGGGCAAAAAAGTTCCCATTTTCCCGCATTCTGGCCACCTGGCTGCTACTACCTGGCCGGGCGGTGTGTGCCAATCGTGCCTTTCTGAAACTTACAGGTTGACCCTTCTTAATCCCCTCTAATGACTGTGCCAATCGTGCCATTCCAAATCGGCCAAAAATGTGTGCCAAACGTTCTACGGCCGACTCTGGTAGGGGATCTAGATCCTTATGGAGCCAATTATGGAAGGTGTTGAATTCACATACAGGCGTATTTTCTCATTCTAGTCCTTCCTAGAAGAAACTGAATTGCCCCCGTCTAGGGAGGGGGCGCAATGACAAAGGCGGTGCCGAAAGTGATAACCGTGAACCATAACAAAAGATATGTGTAGGCCTACATGGCACTTCTGTTACTGGGTGGAAGGAAACTGACCGTCCGGTAATTCCTTGGAGCCACTACATGGTGGTACCAATGAATACACAACTATAAGAAACGACAAGCAAATGTAAATAGTTAAGACTACTTTTTTCTGATTTAGCTATCTTGGTGCAGCCGCCGTTAGATAGTAAGCTTCTTGTGCGGCAGTTCAGAGTGAGACATAGAATGATAGAGAGGGCAGCTCGACCACCTGGAGAGAGAGAGAGGGGGGGAAATGCAAATTGCCCGTAGAATGATAGAGAAAAACGGCGGATTTGGGTATTGGGTTGGTAGAGGAGTAAGTGGCAGAGATTATCAACGAGCGCTGCGTATCGGCAGCCGCGCTAAGCTAGTTTCGTATGTTACAGGAAGTCTTAATATAGATTTGTATACATTGTATACATAAAAAAAATCTTTTTGGACAAAAAATATGTACAAGAAGAAATAGACATTGAAAATCTCGCTGGAAATTGTTGCAACGATAATTACCGGCAATGAACAAAAAGATACTTGAATTAACAACATTTTAGGGTGTAATTCAATTGATTATTGAAAATAATACGGTGTAACATTGTATTGATTATTTTAATTAAAAGAGTCCTCAGTGAAAAACAGATAAAATTAAGACAGAAATACACCGCGAGAAAGAAGAAAGTTCGGGAAGAACATGGAATCAAACTCCCACGCTCTATTTATCGTGAATTGATGAAATAATGAGCTATTGATGGAAAATCACAGCGGCTTTGTAAAGTATGTGAGTGTAAAAAGTAGCTTTGGGAATCGAAGAACAAAGTGGTTAGTTTGATGACGTGTGATTGAAGGTTTGGCCACGCCCACTAATTGGCAACTCAAGGCCAGCCGTAATTAATCGCTCAATCGCGCATTTGGCCAATTGAGAGGGTTTTTAAGATCGAATGAAAATTCAGTTTGATTTTGTGAAGAATGTCTATCACTCCAGTGCAGATAACAACGACTTTACTGCCGGTAAGTGATGTCTAGTGTAGAATTCTCTTGTTTTATCTTGTATCAATTAAGTAAATTTTCAACAACTTATATTAGCAATTAAATCTGCAACAACAAAACCTCACGTTGTTGCTCCATTCTGTAACGTTCACCTCGTTGTGATGTTACATTAATTATATTTCCATAATTTGTTTTAATATAAATATTTATTTAATTGATTTTCTTTAATTTTAAATGCATGTTCTTACTCTCAGGGTCGTTTGAATAGGTAAGTCGGTGGAACTAAGTAGTACATTAAAACAAAAGTTACATTACAAAATTGCTTTTATTACATTTTTAAAAATAAAAAATAATATTTTACTCAAATTTCTCCAAGATTGACAATAACAAATGAAAAATTCTACTTTATAACATTTATTGGAATTTTTATTAATCTAAATTTTACTATATTAATTATACATAAACTTATCTGGACACAATGACGTTCTGGGAGATAACTTTTGTATCGCGTATACCCGTTACATTGTACGATTGTTTAGTTATAACATAATTTAACAACTTTAAACTTTGTTATGCCCACGCGGTCTATAAGGGGCCGAACCCGTGAATATGTTTGCGGTTTGCTGATCAGAGATGGACTGGGGAGAGAAACGTCTCTTAACCGTTGAAGTCGGATTCCCGCCTTTTTTCTTTTGGGTACGCGACTATGACCCTTCTGGGTATATCACGATGTGGCTGTTTTGACAGCTGCTGCGGCCTACGGGCAAATTTGGAATTATATGTCCCGTTCTGATTGGTTCGTTTCAGAACTCGTCATCTGAGTTCTTCTACTGCACATCAGTCACTTGTGACCTGGAGGGGTTTAATGGAAAATAACCAACCGACGTGATGTAGCTTGTCCCTCAAATATGCTTACATGTTTACGATTGCAATTCTCGGAACCGGCCCACCCATCCTGCTTTGAACAAAGGGTTTTGTTTATTACGACTTATTTCTGGGGCCTCGTCTGTCCCACGGTTATTTTCCTCACAATAATTCTCTAATATGATTTGCAACTTCTCCATCTATTTTGATTAGATATATTCCTTTTCATTTACGTAATAATTTATTGTTTATTTAAATTAATTAATTTGCCTATCAATTTGGTGGACCTGTTACAGTACCCCCCGATTTTTTGCGATGTGTGAGTAACGCGAGTCAAAAAATCTTGATTTTAAACACGATTCACCAAGTTGTCGATTGTTCCTCAGATAAGTTTTAGCTTCACATTGTATACTATATCTAGAATGAAATGAAACTATTAACTAACATACAATTCAATATCAGATTACACATCACATATTATCTGAATAATACATCATAATTTCTCGTAAATATTCAAGAATCAATATTTATCAAAACAAATCATTTAAATTATCAATACAATTCAATCAATTACAATTCAATAAATCCTAAAATTATTAATTACAAATTAATCATTCATGATCAAAAATTTCAAAAAATTCACCACATCCTACATGGTTAACAATAAAATCAACAATGCTAAAGTTACATTCATCAAACAACAATCCAATAAATCAAAATTGTTAATTAACAATTCCATAATTTATAAATCAAAAATTTAACAACTCATTTCATCGTACATAATTGTTCATAGAAAGTTAATATATTTTAATTATTACAAGTTGTCAATCAAAATTCATCAATCATAAATCAAAATTTGTCAAACAAAAATTATACATTATACCTTCAAATTCATACATCAACAATTAATACATCCTTAAGTTATGTACAAGTATTTATCAAAATTAATTAATCATCAAATTATGATTTCCCCTTAATTATTAAATGATTAGTTTTCACTAACAAATTATTTCATTTGCTAGTACAAATTCAAAAATTATAAATCTAATATCAATACATCATCAGAAATTGTACAAGTACTTATTTAAAATCAATGACTCATTCCACAATATGAAATCATCCATCAACGTACACAAATCATATATCAAGATCAACAAAATATAAGTCATCAATTACTAGGTTACATTTCAAAATTAATTAATCATCCACTTACTTACAGTTATCATATCTCAACATCATCATTAAAATCCTATGACTATTCATCACAATAACATGTTATATAGTTCATTAATTTTTAAATGAATCATTATTTATTTAAATATCTCATCAACATTCTATCATGTTACTTATCAATTCACAAATGAATTATCTTTTACTTATTTAAACATTTTATTTATCTTCCTAAACTGATCTATTATTCATTTCGTCAATACCCTATCAGACTTTTCAAATGAATTTTCAATTCTTTTAACCATCTTTATATTTTCAACTTCGACATCAATCCTTTAATCCGTCTTTAAATGCAAATATCCATTATCAACCCATTAAACCATCTTTTAGATACTTAATCCCGTTATCAACCCTTTAAACCCTTCTTTTAATGCTGTAACCTGTTATCAATCCTTTAAACCCTTCTTTTAATTCTGTAACCTGTTATCAATCCATTTCCCATTTTTAAGTTCCTTTATCTTTTTTCATTCCATTAACCCTTCTTTCATTGCTAAAATCCTGTTTCATTCCTTTATCCGTTTTTAAATTCCGTAACCTATTATCAATCCATTACCCTTCTTTAAATACTAGTATCCGTTATCAATTCTTAATCCGTCTTTAAATTCCTATATCTTTTTCAATCTTTTATCCTTCTTTAATTTTTTAAATAAATTCTTAATCACTACACAATCCACAACATTCTCAAATAAGTCATTACTTCCAAAACAAATCTTTACGTTATCAAGTCAGCCATTAATTACAAACAATTTTCCAAACATTTTCAATCATCAACATGTCATCATATTATCACGTATATTATCAATCCCTAGTCAAATCTTAACATCTATCCTTGATCAATATATCAAAGATCCCTTAAAACTTTTTACATATTATTTGTCATTCAACAAATGATCAACTCTTAAAATTGTACATCATTAATTACCAAATTATTTACATAATAATTAGTAATTTCAATCAATAGCTTATCAGCTCTTATATTTATATAAGAATAGCTTGACTTATTTTTTACTAATGAATAATATAAACATTACTATATTTACATAATAAGTCATCAGATTATACTTATTGTTTATTTGGAATGAAATTCATCAGTCCTGAATCAAAGTTATCAAACAAATCAATACATTGTGTAGCAAGAATACATAGTACATACATCATCATATTATATACAAATACTGATTAATCTATATGATTTATCAAATCCTATGTTAATACAAGAGCAATTTGTATTATCATTATTAATAAACAACAGATACATTACATATTTCTTTGTCATTGATGCAAGTTATTATTATTATTTATTATCTCATCATAAAAAACATTTTAATTATTTCAAGGAAGTTACATTATTATTTGAATTAATATCTATTCCTATACATATTTGTTGATGCATATTAGAAAATTATTCTTGAATACAATTGTCATTCTTTCATTATCAAAGATTCATTATTTATAAATTATTTATACTTTTGTTTTGTTGTTTATTTGTTATATATCATTTATTCATTATTATTACCTTTTAATACATATCTGCATAATATTTTGTTTTTATTTATTAGTTTGAAACATATTGCCAAATTGTTGCTACGCCAGTGGGGTCCGATGTCACTGCACGTACTTTGGTCTGGTGATGGGGTTGTAGCTGCGCCAGTGGGGTCCGATGTCACTGCACGCGCTTCTGGAGTTGTTGATTCACAGCGCCTTGGTATTCAAGTGTGTGCCATTTTGGAGTATTGAGGGAGTCGAAGTTACGCCAGTGGGGTCCGATGTCACTGCACGTACTTTGGAAAGAATTAGCTGTTAAACTAGAATCACTTATGGTTCGATCAATTCCACTCATGGTTAGTCCATAGCGTTCTGGATCACAAGTATGGATTAGGGTTCTTGAAGATTGAAGAAACTGCTGCTACGTCAGTGGGGTCTCATGTCACTGCACGTACCTTGGAATAGTGATGGAGTTGTGGCTACGCCAGTGGAGTTAATTATGGTCCGACGGCGTCTATCATAATTGTTGCTGCGTCAGTAGTTTGATTATAGTTCGACTTGCTCCGAGCATGGTTGTTCCATGACATCCTGGTGCATCAAAGGAGTTGTAGTTGCTACGCCAGTGGGGTCTGATGTCACTGCACGTGCCTCTGGATTGATGATGGAGTAGTAGCTACGCCAGTGGGGCCTGATGTCACTGCACGTACCTCCGGAAAAAGAATTAGCTGTTAAACTAGAGTCATTTATGGTTCGAAGAGTTCCGCTCATATTTAATCCATAACATCCTGGTGGATCCAAAAAAGTTGTAGTTGCTACGCCAGTGGGGCCTGATGTCACTGCACGCGCCTCTGTCTGTTGATTTTGCAACACCTTGGTGTTCCAGTGTCCGCCAATGTTCTGGAGTGTTGAGGGAGTCGATTCTACGCCAGTGGGGTCTCATGTCACTGCACGCGTTTGTTGCTGGGTTAGTAGATTAGATTATTGTTTGACGACTTTCGAAAGTTTTGATGCCAGGAATTTGTGCAGAGGGTTGATCCACACGACTTGCTGGTGGGAAGGTCCGAGCAGCCCGTTGAACCATCTTGAGGCTACTGATCTTTGTGCACCGCTTTTGTCCATTTATGAATGGAAAACCTGGCTCCTCCTTATCCATCAACGTTGATTGGCATTTATGATTATTTTAATGTTCAAGTTGTATATTATTATGTGTTAACCTTAATTTATTTTTGTTGTTTTATTAATGGTGTTATTATTGCATGTTTTAAATTAATATATTTATAGTTAATTACAATCATCATATTCAAAAAGTTTTACAATAATTATTTCTTGTTATTTATTATTGATATTAGTATAACTGATTATTACTTCAATTGTAGTTTAATTATTTCAATTGGTAATTTCTGTTACTTTGCATCAATGACATTATAAAAGTTTACTAAGAAAAATTACAATTACATATCTATACTATTTCCATTACCCTCATCAATGTTATATTCTAAATTACTAATCTATTGGTGTCTGCAACATGACTTTTGTAAATGGGGACTTGCCATGCTGCAGAACACTTTAAGCTTTTGTCTTTAGATTCTGTTATCAGGGCTGACCAACACCCGAAGCTGATATCTTGTGCCATTGTGTGGTTAACAGAGTACTTGGCGTTAAAGAATTTAGAATTTGGAGGTGGCAAGGTTTAATTAGAATCGAATCGTATCGCTATTAACCACTGGCTGCTTACCTTCTATGAATTCTTTAAATGATTGTAATCATTTAAATCTGTCAAATTACATACAATAGTATGTTCAAAGTATATCATTGAGTCATATTACATTATCATAGATACATTATGGTAATATAACCTTATAATAAATCTCATCTTATCATCTTCATTCACTTATGGTTTTCATACGATTACATATATTATGTATCTTTAAAAGTCATATTCAGTTTTTTACATACAAGAGTTACACAAGCAAGGTATCATTTTGGTTTTACATATCCTTGAGTCATATCATCTTATTATTTGAATAAACATTGACAGGTTATACAAACATTGTTTAAACATTAACAAGTCACTACACAACATATTACAAGATGTTTCACCTATTTATTTTAAATGAACTTAATCATCATCATTCTTTGAATCATTTTTCATATGAACATACAGGGTTTATGACAATAATAAATTTTAGAACATTTTCGTACATTTTCATCTAACATATATGGCAATTTCTATCAGTGTTGTATTTAAAATATGGACATAATCAAGTTTCTTTTATTTTAAGAACACAATTTTATACAAAACATTTCTATATATCCAACATCTCTATATTTCATATGTTGTCATTAATATCATATTATTTTAGTCATTCATTATTTTTTATTTTGCTGTTCCTAATTTTCTTTCATTTAAATAGTAATTTATATTTTAAATTGTTTTAGAGTTGAATATTTATTAAAAGCTATTTAATTATTCTTTTTGTGTATATTTTTTAAGTTGTGTTACATTATATGTTCCTATTATATCTCCTGTATCTATTTCATTGACTACATAAGCATTTTCCATTTTAATGGCTGTCACTTTATAGGGTCCCTTGTATAACAGAAAGAACTTTTTAATCTTTTTCTCTAACAAATCTGAATGAAAATGTGTTTTTACTAATACAAGATCATCTACTTTATATGTTATTGGTTTTATCTTATTATCATGTCTTTGTTTCCTTTTGAGTGCCTTATTTTTTATTTTGTTTCTTACTAGAACAGTTTTATGTGCATGATCAAATTTGTGATTTCCTGGAAACTGGATTATTTTATTTATTATATTATCATACTTTTTTCCAAACATTATTTCAAATGGTATTTCTTCTGTTATATCATGAACAGAATGATTTAAACAATGCTCTATAAAGTCAATCAAGTTTGCCCAGGCTGTATGTTTTTCATTACAGTAAATACGTAGTATTTTTCCTATTTCCCTATTTACTCGTTCAGTAGGGTTAGACTGTGGATGATATATAGAGCTGTGTATAGTTTTAATGTTTTTGTTATGTAGAGTATTGTACCAGAGTGTACTGGTAAACTGTGTACCGTGGTCACTGAGAATTGATTCTATATTGCCTACTAATGGTATATATTCATTAATGATTTTATTTAATAGTGTCCTCGTGTTGGCCTTCTTTATTGGATATAGTTTAACAAATTTTGAGAATACATCTACTATGACAAAAATATATTTTACCCCCCCTCTACTGGTTGGTAACTCTCCTACTAAATCTACTGAAATTAGTTCCTTGATTCTATTTGGTATTATTGGCTTTAAACTGCCTATTTGTTTTTTATTAGATGGTTTTGCCTTTTGACATATGTCACAGCTTTGTAATTGCTTTTTTATTGTTTTCTCCATTTTTGGAAAAATGCAATATTCTTTTAGTATAGTAAAAATTTTATGGCCTCCTAAATGTCCATATTTAAGATGAGTTTTCTCTATTAAATCTTTTAACAGCTTGTTTGGAATACATACTCTATATTCACCCCCCGCTAATGAGCATTTTTGAAAAAGTATGTTGTTGTGGGTTAAGTAGTTATTTTTTATTTTTATTTCCTGGCTGTCTTCAAGTTTCTTTAATATCCTACCATAAAATATATCTTCTTGTTGGTGTTTCTCTAAATTTTTAAATATGTTTTTAAATACTCTATCTGGTACATCTACATTTAATTTATTTGTTAAAACTTTTAAGTTATATTTATCTTTATTCTCTTGATAATCATTGTTGTCTGTTCTAGAAAGTATGTCTGCTGGTATATTTTCTTTTCCTTTAACATATTGAATAGTCAAATTATATTCTTGTAACACTAGACTCCATCTTAGTAAGCGACCATGAGTTAATTTACAGCTTTTTAGAAATGACAAAGCTCTATGATCGGATCTAATTATTATTTCAAAGTGGCCTATCAAGTAACTCCTAAACTTTTTACATGCAAACACTATTGCTAACAATTCCTTTTCTGTTACACTGTAAGATTTCTCTATCTCAAGCAAAGACCTACTCCCAAAATAAATTACCTCTTCGTCACCATTGTCATTTAACTGATACAAGACAGCTGCTACACAAATGTCAGATGCATCTG
Organism: Stictocephala bisonia; assembly: GCA_035578905.1. Lineage (NCBI taxonomy): Eukaryota > Metazoa > Arthropoda > Insecta > Hemiptera > Membracidae > Stictocephala > Stictocephala bisonia. Next base: position 1,229,805 of record JAQJVL010000052.1, read on the forward strand.
TGTTTATGTAAAAAGGTTTCTTCCAATTAGGATGATGTAAAAGTACTGACTTTAAAAATGCATTTTTTATCTCATTGAAAGTCTCATTTTCTTTAGGACCCCATTTCCATGCTTTTTTGGAACTAAGGATATGACTAAATTTACTAGTTAGATTTGCATAACCCTTTTGAAATTGTCTATAATAGTTACATAACCCCAAAAAACTTTGTAATTCTTTCAATCCTCTTGGAGTTCTAAAATTTCTTATTTTCTCCATTTTTTCTTCATCCATTTTTATTCCTCTTCACTTAGAATAAATCCAAAGAACTTAACTTCCTTTTTTAGAAATTCTGATTTTTTAAGTTTAATTGTAACACCTCCTTCTCTTAGCTTTGTTAGTACTCTGTCTATGTGTTCTATATGTTGTTCAAATGAGTCATTACTTGTTATTAATAAGTCATCCACGTATTGGGTTAAAAATTCAGAAAATTCATTACCTAAAACTTTTTGTAATGCCTTGGTAAAGAGTGCAGTACTTACCTTAAGTCCAAATGGAACTCTTTTAAACTGATAATTCTTTCCTCCAAAAGTGAAAGCAACATATTTTCTTGATTCTTGGTCAAGTTTCACTTGCCAGAATCCTTGTGATAAATCTAACACTGTGAAATACTTTGCTCCTATAAATTTTTGAAATATCTCTTCAGTTAGTTCGGTACTTTGTCTGTCTGCTATTAAGTATTGATTTAGTTTTCGGCTATCTAAACAAGCTCGTATTGTTAGGTCTTTTTTGATGACACATACCAAGGGATTTGAATAAGGACTGCTTGATGGCTCTATTACATTTAAATTTAACATCCTTTCTAGTTCTGCTTCAACTGCTTTTCTTTTACTAAAAGGTACCGGATATGGTTTTCCTATAAACGGTACTTCACATTTAACATTAAGTTTAGCTACATAGTTTTTAATACAACCAGGATTATCTGAGAATACTACTTTATTTTTTATTAAAACATTTTTTAACATTTCAACCTGTTCTTTATTTTGAAATTTAGTTTCACTACTTATTTCTTGTATTTTTGTATTTATTTGTTTTTCAAAGTTGTTTTCATTATTTATTATATCTGACGTTACTATTTCTTTTACTTCACTTTGATTATTTATGTTTATTTTATTTGTTATTATGTTCCTATTTGTTGTCATGTTATTGTATATCTGTTCATTATTTGTTGACTTAAATATTTTATCAAGCTGGTCCTTATTTATAATACTTATTAATTCATTGGTTATGTTATTTAATTCTTTTTCACTTTCATAACAAGTAATATGTCCTACTTGTATTATTCTTAGTCCATTTACCATGTTTAATTTGTTTCTTGGTACAAATGGTACTAATAGTCTCTTGTCATCTATTTTAAGTTCTAAGCACTTTCTTTCAAAATCTATTTTAGCTAACTTTTCAATGAAACAGTCACACCCTAAAATGATTCCTGCTTGAATCTCTTTCACTACTAGGCATGTTATTGGAACTATTTGACTATTTATCTCAAAGTCTATTTGTACTTGATAATTTATTTTCTTTGATCTAACTCCAGTTACTCCTATTATTTGTAAATTGCTAACTGGTAATTGAGGTATTTGATAGTCTACATTATTTTTTATATCTTCATAAATGTCCTGACTAATTATTGTCCCTTCTGATCCTGAGTCTACTATGCATCTGTATTCTTTATGGCCTATTTTTACATTTATTTCAGGAAGAAAGTGAGTTAACCCTTTAATAGGCATGTCATGAAAATTATTTTCATTGGTTAGTTCACTATTTAAATCCCCATGTAAAAATATTTCATTAGTATTTACTTGGATTTTATTTTCTTGCTCTGATTTTATTTGTTTCACAAAGTCATTTATTATTTCCTTCATAATGCAAAATCCCTTTTTATTTAAATGAACAAGGTCAGGTTTTTTACGGCCCCTTGAGAAAATCTCTTTTTCAAACAAGTCTAGGTTGCATTTATTTTTAAATTCTGTGTCCATGAAAACATTAGATATGTTTATTACCCTAATGTTTTTATCATTATTCAAAGAGGTTATAAAATCATTAAACACATTTAGTTTATGAAAATGGAAAGCATCACTTTTAGCAAGTCTTGGTATTGGTGGTAAAGTTAACAGAATTAATTCTTTTTTCCAACTAACTAACTCTTCTATCATGCTTTTATATTCATTAATGATATACTTGGTTGGGATTTCTTGTAAAAAGTCATTAGTCCCTATCATAATGAGAAGTTTTTCATTTAGGTTATCCTTGTTTAAATTAAACTCATTTTTTAATTCAGGAATATTTTGGCCACTTACACACAGTCCTACTCTTCTTTTGTTTAATACAAATACTGGAGTCTTATTTAATATATTTTGAGCGAACCTACTTAATTGACTATCACCTGCTAGCTCATAATCTAAATATATTGGTTTCTCCATTATTTGTTCTAGGTTACATTGATACTGTTTACTTTCTCTGGACCTACCTGTGTTTGCGCCTTGCTGTAGTTGTCATTCATTTCTGACATCTTCTCTGCTATGATGATAATTACTGCTTTGTCCTCTATTTGAGCCTCTGTAATTCCCTCTAAAATTACCTCTATAACCCCCTCTTCTATTACTGTCATTGTCTCTACGTCTAGGAACCTCTTGGTTTTCTCTAACCTCACTATGGTTATTATTGACTACTACTTGTTTATTATTGTTTTCATATGATCTATTTTGTGGTCTTTTATTGGAATCAAACTGACTTTTACCTACATGGTTTAGTTGTTTCAAATAGGTCTCTAGGTCATCTCCGTTTTGTATGTTACTAGCTGTCGCTACTGATGCACTAATCCCTATTGGTAGGTGTCGTGATATGAAACTAAGAAAAGTGGTCATGCTCAGCTTATGATCTAGAAAACATGATATGTTGTAGTATTCCATAATGTAATTTACCATGTCATCCCTGTTAGCATCATAGGTACCACCCCCCATTAATTTGTTTTCAAACTCTTTCTGTTTGTCTATTCCCCAATATTTATTTCTAAATTCGCTTTCGAATTCAAGAAAGTTGTTCCACTTGTCAAGTCTATTTCTAATCCATATACTAGCCTCCCCTTTCAAGTGTTTCATAAGAAATAGAATTTGACAATCCCATTGATCCTCTGATAGATCTACAAACTTCCTAGCAAATTTAATAAATGTCATTGGGTGACATTTGTTTGAGTCTGGATAGAAATCTACTAAATACAATTCCGCACTAGTGCTAGAGATTGTTTTGTTATTTGTAGTGTTTTGTGTAGTCTTATTTTTATTATCATCAATAGTAATTTTATTTAGTGATATGTCTACCTCACCTATGTGTGTATTATTACTACTGTCTCTTACAACAGATCTATCTCTATTTATTTGAGTTCTCTTAGTTTGGTCACAAATCATTTTTATTTCTTTATCTACATGGTCTTTTAACTCATTTATTTTATCCTCTAGATTAGTGTTATTTAGGGTGATAGCTCTCTCTATTTTATTGTCCATGATAGTATTTAGATAACCTATCTGTTCTTCTATTTTGTCATTTACTTTGATCATTTGATTGTCTACTTCAACAATCACATTAGTTAGTTTGATATTTAGCTCAATATATTTGTCTAACAGTGTTTTATTTATCTCACTCAATTTATTTTCTACCCCATTTATTTTTACTATCTGTTCTTTGTCCCTATCGGTCATTTCGTCCCTGATTTTATTTTCTTGAACTTTAATTTCTTCAGTGCAATTTGTTTTAATTTGTTCTAGCTGTCTATCTACTTTATTTTCAAGTTGATTTATATTTCTCCTAAACTCATTATTTATTTCATTAAGTTTAGTTTCTAGGTTAATATTTATTTCATTAATTTTAACCTCATTTTGGTCTAGTCTGTTGCTAATTTCATCAAATTTAGCTTCTAACTTAGCCTCTACTGCATCTAGTCTCTTATTATTTTTGTCATTTAATTCATTAAACTTGCTTTCAAATTTAGTGTTCATGTTTCCTAACATCTCAACTATGTTTGCTAGTGTATTTTCCATGCTCGATTCTGGCCTAGCTTTATCATATTTGTTTTTTTTTATATTAGCTTCCCTGATAACACTCAGAGAGGTGTCAGAGTCCTCGGAGTCAAACTCCGAGTTTTGGACTACTTCTACATCAGCCATGATTATAAATTATTATTTAATAAATTCAAAATTTATTAATCTACACAGTTTTTCTTTTACTCAAGTAAATATTGAATTTAAGTTAAACAAAAATATTTTCTTATTATTTTTTCTTTTTATATTTAATTTATTTTAAATCAAATGTATTAAAATGTATTTAATTCATTATTCATATCATATAGTCTAGCCTAGCCTAGCCTTTTTTCATTTATGTATTCTTTGATTCAAATATTAGATTTTAATTTATTTTACAAAATTCAATATTTGTACTACCTAGCTCCACGCTGTTGGGGGCCATTCTGTAGAATTCTCTTGTTTTATCTTGTATCAATTAAGTAAATTTTCAACAACTTATATTAGCAATTAAATCTGCAACAACAAAACCTCACGTTGTTGCTCCATTCTGTAACGTTCACCTCGTTGTGATGTTACATTAATTATATTTCCATAATTTGTTTTAATATAAATATTTATTTAATTGATTTTCTTTAATTTTAAATGCATGTTCTTACTCTCAGGGTCGTTTGAATAGGTAAGTCGGTGGAACTAAGTAGTACATTAAAACAAAAGTTACATTACAAAATTGCTTTTATTACATTTTTAAAAATAAAAAATAATATTTTACTCAAATTTCTCCAAGATTGACAATAACAAATGAAAAATTCTACTTTATAACATTTATTGGAATTTTTATTAATCTAAATTTTACTATATTAATTATACATAAACTTATCTGGACACAATGACGTTCTGGGAGATAACTTTTGTATCGCGTATACCCGTTACATTGTACGATTGTTTAGTTATAACATAATTTAACAACTTTAAACTTTGTTATGCCCACGCGGTCTATAAGGGCCGAACCCGTGAATATGTTTGCGGTTTGCTGATCAGAGATGGACTGGGGAGAGAAACGTCTCTTAACCGTTGAAGTCGGATTCCCGCCTTTTTTCTTTTGGGTACGCGACTATGACCCTTCTGGGTATATCACGATGTGGCTGTTTTGACAGCTGCTGCGGCCTACGGGCAAATTTGGAATTATATGTCCCGTTCTGATTGGTTCGTTTCAGAACTCGTCATCTGAGTTCTTCTACTGCACATCAGTCACTTGTGACCTGGAGGGGTTTAATGGAAAATAACTAACCGACGTGATGTAGCTTGTCCCTCAAATATGCTTACATGTTTACGATTGCAATTCTCGGAACCGGCCCACCCATCCTGCTTTGAACAAAGAGTTTTGTTTACTACGACTTATTTCTGGGGCCTCGTCTGTCCCACGGTTATTTTCCTCACAATAATTCTCTAATATGATTTGCAACTTCTCCATCTATTTTGATTAGATATATTCCTTTTCATTTACGTAATAATTTATTGTTTATTTAAATTAATTAATTTGCCTATCAATTTGGTGGACCTGTTACACTAGGTATAATAATACACCGATGGCTCCATAGTACAAAAGAAGATGGGAGATTATATGTGTAACACCAGTTGCTCGTTTGCGTTCCTCACCACCCTGTAATGCAAGAATGTGAGACGACTTGCCTACAGTAGAGTTCACCACCAATTGTCTTACCTACAGTAGAAAATAATCGTACTAAAAAACATATTTGCGCCATCTGCAGATACCGAAAGTTCTTCCGGTCAAAATCGGTTATGTGCCCGCAAGTAAAAATCTAAAATTTTTCCTATAAACTTGGGGCGTTCTAAAAAGATGATATTTTGTTAGACAGTATGAGAGGGGTAACCAACAGTGATCTAGTGCCAATCCGGCCGGTGTAGGTTGGGTAGCACCCGTAATCAGCTTGGGTAGCATCCGTAATCAGCTTGGGTTAGGTTAGGTTAGGTTAGGATAGGATGTTTCTCAATTCAGCCCCAAAACAGTCCTGTTAAGAAAAAAACTCTTTGTGTGCATATAGCCTATTTTAACCATTCTTGTCAGGGTTTGTTCTTGATTGTTTATAAACAAAGAAACGGTAATTACACTCATTTGTTTATACATTTCTTAACTGCAATCTTTCATCCGTAGTTTCTAATAAAGTATAAAAGTGATTTGTTTTTATCGACAGTGATGTAATTACCGTAAACAATTGAGCTAACTAGAGACGAGATTGTTAATGACCACTTTAATAACTAACTAGAGACGAGATTGTTAATGACCACTTTAATAACTAACTAGAGACGAGATTGTTAGTGACCACTTTAATAACTAACTAGAGACGAGATTGTTAATGACCACTTTAATAACTCTGAGATTTCCTATAAAATAATAACAATCGAACCCAAACGTAAAGGAGCAGATCTCTGATACAGTGCATATTTCACAGTCGAATATACAAGGTGGAAAATTTATTTGGAAACGTTTTCACAACTGTTGTATAACCTCACTTGTAAAAGTGAAATCTTGTACATCATCACGGTTACAAAGAACCTACTTTTTGACTCATTAGCGACATTTCATTTTTTTTCTGGGGAACGGCCGCGAGGAGTAGAACGAAAATCTTCAATGTAAGCCTAGGTCGAATTTGTTATCAAATGTAAGGTCTATTCAAGAGAAAATAACTGTCGCAAATCGGACTTCGAAAGGTTACAACATATCTTTGTATTATCCTTTTCAGAGTTAATTTCAAAGCAACTAATTTTAACAATATTATTTATCCGCAATTTAACGGTTCTAAGTAAATTATTCTGATAACAAATAACATTTTGTGGAACACAATTATAACAAAAATTAAATTATCAAACTATCTATGGGTAAAAATAATAATTTAACAATTAGTGTCGTACAGAAATTGTGAAAACATTTCCATATCTTTTTCCACCTTGTATGTGTAGGTTTTATACTTACGAAAGTCGTCTTTCGGTGTTAAATTATTAATTGTAGTCACATCCATCCACTGTATGTTGGTCCGTAAATAACAGCTTCAAGGAGCCTAGACACGATGTTGGATGGTCACACGTAGTACTATATTTTCGATATTGGAAAACGTCATGTGTGTAAATTAGTTACCCAAGTAATCTTTACTAATGTAAATCCACTGTGCATAGAGTATCACTGGTAGGTGAGTTAACGACAAGGGAAGACTATACGTACGGTTGGACACTAACCACTCAGGTTTGTTTTATATATTTTTAATAATTTTTCTAATTTATATATTTTTTATGAAAAAAACTTCACTTGACACTTGCTTGTGTGTGAGCTTTATTCAACGAATTAGGTTACCGACAGTTCGCTCAGTCGGGAATTCGAACCTTGCACCCTGCAGAACCAATGACGTTGAACCACCACACAATTACTAGTATTGTGCGTATTGTCACAGTCCCGCCTGTGGAATATACCCCAGGAAACAAACTTACATTCCTTGAAAGTCAAAGATATATCTAATTAGATAACGTCAATTTAAGTATGGGGATTACTTTGAATCAAAGATAGGTTGTCCTGTCAGTGTTAGAGATGCGGTTATGTCGACGATGGAAGATGACGGTCGGGAATGTCCGTTGGTACGGAGCCTGTAGATCCATCAGAGCCTAATGGAGACAGGTGTAAGTGTCTTAGGAGATAAGTCGGCAGCATTTCTGGACTTAATTAGATGAGTTGGACACGTGAGGAATGCAAATGGACAATAGATAAGGCCGCAGGTGAGGTGTCGGCTCCCTTCCAATCTCGGACCTTACAAGGTTGTAACTAATTAACTAGCGATATTGTGGCCCGAAGAAAACAACCATATTTAGTAGAATGTATGAATATGAATACAAACTGTGCCATAACGATACAATTTCCCTTCCTTCACACGATTTAAGTCCAGCCACGTCCTCTTGATGAATGATTCACACATTCGTCAACAGCGTTTTAAATAAACAGCCGATTTCCCGCCCAACACGTGCAATGTGTATCCGACACTTTTGGACACCTTTAGGGGTTATCTTGTTTGGTTTCATCGTTGGATAGTAACAATGTAAAAAATAATCAGTAAGTATTGTGTTTGTTGTTGTCCCCCCCCCCTCTGATTTAAGTCGTTAAAGTTGAAATTTGTTAAAATGTTTAGTAAGTTAAAACATGCTTCAAATTGATTATTCTTGTGACCTTGTAAAATGGGACCAATCTCAATCTACGCTATTGGTAACATAGTTCCGTATCTCTTAATTAATTATGCTATTACAAAAACTAGACCTAGTCAAGTAGTATTCCTATATTTAACGACATGCTACAATGAGTTTTTTTTACTTTTTCCCATATGCGGTAGCATTGATCAAGTATTGTGATCGTAAAAAAATGTATTTTACAAGTTTCTCTAAAAATCCATTTTAGGGCCCCCTGAACTCCAAAAAGTGGAGTTTTCGGGAAAAAAATGTTGTGTCTGTCTTTGTGTTTGTGCTCTTTACTGGAGACTAAACGGATGGATCAATTTTTGTGAAATTTGGTATGTAGGCGTATTAAGCCAATATCTCCAGATAATTTTTTCTTTTTTTTTAATTCTACTTTTTTTATTTTTATGGGAAAAACATACAAAAATGGAATTTTCTCAAAAACGGAGTTTGATTAGAGATGTGATTGAAATTCAGGAAATATGTGAATTATAATTTAAAATAATTTAGTAAAACCCGCATTTCTCTAACTTAGTTATGGCAAAAAACATATTTGGGGATGAAACTGGTAATTTTCATAGCTTTTATTTTCTTATTGTTTAATATGGGAGAAAGTTTGTGCTAATTCTTTGGAACAATTTATTTTTGTTTAATTTAAGTCAATTGTCCCCAAAGTATTTTTCCATGATTCGAGATCGTAGTGTTTATGAACTGTTTCCAGTGTGAATCTAATGTTCGAAATGTCTTTGATACGTGTAACATTGTAACAGACAACAAAAATAATTATTTCTGATTATAAAGGTTATTGGAGCGGTGGTTAGTTTTTGCTAATGTTCCTTTTAATATATCTGTAATGCCACAATATCGGTTTAGTTATGTATTTTTATTGAACTGGTTATGGGTGTGATATTTTAAATGTTTAAAAATAAAGAGGTCTCAGATCTCTGAGAGAACAAAAATCTTTTCAGAGGCAGCAGAACACGGAATGGTTAGGTGAAAAGAACTGTAAACAAACAACAAACTATCATTATTATCCTTGATATATACACTTACAGTAGATTTACATCCAATAGGAATATTTGTATTTGTGGCTGTAATTTTATTAGTGAGGCCCTCAACCACAGTTGGTTTAAACTGCATTATACTTACTTGGGACTACACTAGCGCTCCACAATGGACCATAAAACAGCTGATATTTTGAGACTCAATATTTAACATAGCATGGGAAATTTATTTGTGTATAAAATCAATGATATTACGTACAGCATACAATAATACTTTTAAGTAATTATGTTTAATAACAGTTAAATAAACACTTATATACAGTATAAAAACATGAAGATTAACCCAGACTACATCCTACAATAATTGCCAAATTTGTGGCTCCTCAGGCACATAGCTAAAAATTTAAAGAAAGAAAAATAAATTACTTTCGCTTCCTTAATCATTTTAGATCAAGCCGTATGAATAAAACGTAATTAGGCAAATTAGTGGATACTATCTTAAAGACATTCATTTTACTAAAAATAACAATACATTTTGATTTATTTGTATATTTTGTAACATTTTCTTTTATATTGTCTAATTTGATGAAAATAAAACGTGTGGTGTTGCTAAAATCTCATTTAAGCATCAACAGTCTGCAGAGGCTGTCGGCCATGTTGGTTTCAATCCCATAAGAACAATGTTATTTGTGAATCCATATTTTTTCGTTATTTATTGATCAAAATTTGTGTATGAGGTGTCATTTTAAACGTTATGATATTGCGCGTTGTGTTTGCTTTTGATATTTCGAATACAAACGCATAGTTTTAAAAAATAAGTGAAAATAAAAGTCTAAAACTAAATATTTTTATATATACAAAATTCTCAAAGTAATTCCAACCTGCAACTTCATTCTTGATCAAATGCAATTTGTCTGGAAAAATTCCTTTACAAAATAACTGTTTATTTTGGATACGCAAAGAAGTTGACAATGTACGACGTAGACGTTTTCTTAGAGCTAAGGATATTTATTATTATTTCCCAGATTTTTGATTGTAAAAAATTATCATTTGGACAATTTTGAGTGAATTTATTCTGTGGTTATGTTTATTTTTCTTGGAGTATTGTAATTCAGTAACTGAAGTTGATTTGAGAGGAGGGCATTAGAGGGTCGTTACAAGTTTCTTTACTCGTCAAACTCCATCCTACCCAGATAGTTGAGCAAGGACTGGTTGGCTGGATGTGGAGGGTGTTTAGTGTTATTTATTTAGGTCGTAAAAATGACGAATAGTGGCCGGAGACTAAGCTGTATGAGTTAATGTGCTGCCTCCCGAGGCCGCAGGCCGGAGGGTGAGTTATCCATGGCCCATTACCTCTACGACACTCCACTGGCCAACCATCGCTCAGATTTGAAGATAAACGACCTTTCTGCTGGGGTGTGATACAAAAGAGAAACTCTTCACAGAAAATAAATTTTCCCGATCAATGTTTGTGTAAAAAAAAAACTATTTATTTAAAATTGCACGTAGATTCCTAAAACCCTTTAAATACTGGATCAAATATAACTTTATGGCGAAAATGCAGCCAGTTTATGACGCTATTTGGGCTATCAAACACAGTAATGCGCTAGGCTCACCGTTACAGAGATATAACCTGTTGTTATTCTCTGGTCACTTCGCGGTGTTTGATTGCCCAAGATACGATAAAGATGGGTTGGGTGTCGGGCTTCGTGTTCTGTCTGTATTCATTGGTGCCATCACAGTAATAGCAACAATTATAAATACGATTTGTCAGCGACTTTTTACAGAGAAATGCATTTCAAGAGTTTTCCCACCGATAAAATACCTTGTTGGAGCTAGGGTTGCCAACTATTACTCTATAATATTTGGAACAGAGATCATCAACCAGCTTACTCAGCGGCATTTGTGCGGGCATGCGGGGAAGAGGACTTGAGGGCCATTGTAAATGGAAAACCTTAAATATATTGTAAGATAGTTTAACACCTATTTCGTTTTATTGACAACACATTTCCATCACTTGGTGTAGGTTACATTTAATGATTTTATTATTGTATGCATGATTAAAAAGTAATCTGCAATGATTATAAAATGTGGTGGTAAAAATAAATCTTTAAATTTGCTCAAACGACGCAATTTCTTTGTCAAGCTGTTAATGAATTTACAAATTCATAATCAAATACTACTAAGAATTAAATTTAAATTTTTCAGAATTTTTAAAAGAATACTAAAATAAAGATCACCGCATCTAAAACTAAACCTATGCGAGAAACACAGTTCATTTAGAATTTCGTTTTCACACATATTTATTTTCATTACTTTTTCCAATAGTACTTCTTTTGATTTCTTGCAGCATCTAAAAATGTTGTCATGTTTGTTGAAAACTGTTTACATTTGGTAATACAGATTTAATAACTGAATAATGTTCTAACAATGTGTCCAAAGAAGCTTCTTACCTAGTCCCAATACTGGCACTGCTTCAACAATATTAGTATAAGTTAGTTTGCTCTCAAAGCCATCACGAAGAGTTTTTGTAAAGGATTTTCATTGCTAAAGTCGAAGTGGCTTACCAGATACGTACAGGAATATTTGTAAAAATCGTAAAAGTCTGCTGTGGCATTATTCCAAATTACTTCTTTTGTGTATGATTTTGCTATTCGAATGTGTGAAAAAAAAAACGCTCTTCTATTCTTGTACGAAGACATTCAAATAATTTGGTCATAACGTAAGAGTTCTGTTGAAGTAGTAACCGAGTTTTCAAAAGACAAATTTGCTTTTTCAAACATAGAGCACACATTTGTACATATAAGTGTAAATATAATTAAGTTTTGCTGCACTTAAGACTCTTTATATGTTTGGTCTCCTTCTCCATGCCCCCTCCAAGGCTTTCTGAGAGAAAGGACAGTATTCACCTAAAGAATAAAAGTACAGCACAAGTGCTGGACAAATCATTAAAATATTTTCAATTGCAACACCAAAGGACAACCAATGTGTAGGGACATGTTTTACAGTTCGGCCCATTCTAATCGGCAGATTCAACAAATTCTTTGAAGATTTTGACAGAAAATAACGCTTTCTACGTCAAAACCAATCTTATTTAAGCTGTTTTTGAAAGTGAACATGGTGCAAGACACCCAGCTTTCAAAATGGATGGGGTTGGGGTGAGCAGCTGTTGCCTTGTCTGTGTTGCGGGTACGGCCTGAGAGGGCCGGTGTGCAAGATTGAAACATCCTATCAACTGTTTATAAATTTCGATTGAGATTGGATTGAATTTGTTTGAGTCACGCAATAGTTCCTCAAACGCTGTTTTTCATTAGTAACAGTATTTTTGGTCAAAATCGGGACATGCCTGATCTGGGACACGGGACAGTTCTAATAAAATCGGGACTGTCCCGATAAAATCGGTGCTGGTATGATGTTTGAGAGCAGCAGGCCCACTGAGAGTGTCATTGACTCTAGCAGTAAGGTGACGTAATGTTGTGCTGTGGGAGCCACAGTTCTCGCTGACTTGGCCACTTCCTTGTTTGTCCTCGGATCACGGTTACAGCAACAATCCGCGATGTCATGTGTGGATCGACCTGTTGTTGACCAGAGATCGATTTCGGAGAAGTTGGTCGTTTCTATTGCCTGGATTTCATACATTGCCGGTAACATACACATTCTTAGGATACGTACACATGGCAGCGTTGGACGCACGATTTTTAAATACTACCAAACAAATGACTGCGTGCACATGGAATGCGAGTTTTTCAATGAAAGCGCGTCGAAGCGCGCGTCCCGCAGGTTCGTCGTCCTGAAGCACGCATCAAGTTTCGTTGTTTAGAATTAGACCGTACAATGTAAACAGTTGAACGCTTTTGAGCAGGTGACTTCTAGATTCTATTGTTTATTAGTCATGTAAGAAACAGTTTTTGACACTAAACTCTTCATAGAAAAAATAAAAAGTAATTGACATTCTTAGATAATTTAAAAAACGTAGGCTCATATTTTCTTAGATTGGTGTTAAGAGTAACAAAAGCACCATGAGTTAACCTGTCACGTGAAATCGGATGTACCCAGTTCTTTCGTTTTCTTCGTCTTCTTTCTTTATATATACGGTACAAAACCCAAAGATTCAAGATTAATTTATTGACACAATATGAACTTACAGTTTTCTATGCAAGTCATAATACAAAAATAACATCATTAATCAAGAACATAAAATAATACACAACTAAAATCATAAGTAAATTAATTCTAAGACAATTTTTCACTATAGCCTACACAAGCCAATATTGACATTTATTTTATTACAGTAAGAGCTGCTACATTAAGAAAAATATTTAAGGTAGTTAAATAAAAATAAAACAGCCAACATGACCCCTTAAGGCTGCATAAGAGCCTCATCGATGGTATAGAAAGCCCTCCCGACCAAATGGCTTCTCAAACATGGTTTCAGCTGAGATGAACTATTGATTGTTTTTATATTTTGAGGGAGAAGATTAAAATATTTAGGGCCAAAATTAAAAACAGAATTTTTAAAAAGATCCAGATTGCACTTTTCAATGGTAACATTGTTTTTACATCTAGTATTGTAGTTATGATTATGTATAGGGAATTTGATTTGATTTTTAAAAACATATACCACCACCTCAAATATTAAAAGGCTGGGTAGTGAGAGGATACCACTCGCCCGAAAGAGCTCCCTACAGCTGGCCCTGTGGTCCTGACCCCAGACAATCCTTAGCGCCCTCTTTTGAAGGATAAATATTCGATTAAATAAAGTAGAATTACAGAAACCCCAGAAAAGAATTCCATATCTCAATCTACTCTCAATAAGGCCATAATACGCGAGGTTGAGGACTTTACTAGAGGCGAATGAAGACAAACATCTCAGGGTAAATATAGCGGAGTTCACAACAACACAAGCTTCTTCAACTTCCAAGGCTGAACTAACTGAAAAGTGCTCAAAAACGTTTCTGTGTTATATTAACGTGTACTAAAGCGGGATGTTATCATTTGTAGGTAGCCTTACCGTCAGTGGGCTGTTTCAACTGTAACGTTCATGTTTATTGTAGACATGAATTATAGCCTTGATTATATGATTTATAAACCTATGGTTACAGTACATTATCTAGTCTAATCTAGTGGACCATACGTACTTGTAATGAGTTTTTAGTTTAACACGTTAAGAATGATATTTAAATTTCTCATATGATGTAAGTTCACAAAATTCTTTAGCAAAAATAATAATGGGTCCACTATTTATGCACCCATCAAATGACACTAGTATTACGTACGATACGACCATCATTGCGGACTGATCCTTGAAATAGAAACCAATGTTTTGGCGCTTTTCATGAAGCGAAATTCCCTCAGGATGAACTGTAGTGGTAATTGATTTTAGACATATTGTCTCTTAAGATCATTGTTTATTGGATGTTAACGGACTTTAAACGTATTTTTTTCTGATAAAATTATGTCTGATAGATCATTTTGTGTTTATTGTAATGGGAAATGTCGATTGCTTAGAGTTTTTAATTATGTATATTCATATTTGTGATGATATGCATTCTACACTGTATTGTTTTAATTTCACTTGAAATGCAACCACCAACAAATTGGAAGAATCGTGTATTTAATGTATTCATTCTTACATATTTTGACAAAAAAATAATTTTTCAAAATTTGTATCGTTTAAATCGGCTAATAACAAACGATTTTAAAAACTACCACTTTTCAGTTGTACACTGTACACCCAGATAACCTCTATATACTTCCGGACACTTTTCAGTTGCACGCTTTATTACTGTTTGGAAGTCCATCGTCTGTGAATTGTTGATTATGTATTAACACTTGTAGCTGCTGTAGACCGGATGTTAACACCCAGATAACCTCTATATACTTCTGGACAATTTTCAGTTGCACGCTTTATTACTGATTGGAAGTCCATCGTCTGTGAATTGTTGAATACGTATTAACACTTGTAGCTGCTGTAGACCGGATGTTAACACCCAGATAACCTCTATATACTTCTGGACAATTTTCAGTTGCACGCTGTATTACTGTTTGGAAGTCCATCGTCTGTGAATTGTTGAATACGTATTAACACTTGTTGCTGCTGTAGACCGGATGTTAACACCCAGATAACCTCTATATACTTCCGGACACTTATCAGTTGCACACTGTATTACTGTTTGGAAGTCCATCGTCTGTGAATTGTTGAGTATGTATTAACACTTGTAGCTGCTGTAGACCGGATGTTAACACCCAGATAACCTCTATATACTTCCGGACACTTATCAGTTGCACACTGTATTACTGTTTGGAAGTCCATCGTCTGTGAATTGTTGAATACGTATTAACACTTGTTGCTGCTGTAGACCGGATGTTAACACCCAGATAACCTCTATATACTTCCGGACACTTATCAGTTGCACACTGTATTACTGTTTGGAAGTCCATCGTCTGTGAATTGTTGAGTATGTATTAACACTTGTAGCTGCTGTAAACCGGATGTTAACACCCAGATAACCTCTATATACATCCGGACACTTATCAGTTGCACACTTTATTACTCTTATTGTGGTAGGCAGTCTTACAGGGCGTCTTTTATAGCTTTAAAAGGTGTTATGTCAACAAATATCCGTCCGGTTCGCACATGAAGGCAAAGGTCTGATGTCCTAATTTAGTAGTCCTACATAGTAATTTTATTCCCATATAAAAGGAAATGTCATAAAACTCATTAATGAAAACTGGGAATGTTCACATTGTTGTTTTGCTCTAAAATATCTTACTGTGTTTGATTGTTTATCCAGTGAAGAATGGCCATTTATATGCGAACTTTGGATACACATAGGCCCTGATACTATTGACAAGTTCCGTATGTATATACTGACAGTGAGGCACTTATTGACACGGGGGCACCCGAGGTGTGACATGGACTACCTGAGGGTCATAATTGGACACTCGAGGTGTGACATGCAGCGAAAGAGAACCCAAAACTAACACTCGAGGTGCGACATGGCGAGTTAGTACCACCGTACGTGTATAGGTGGGCGGGTGGGTTAGTACCACCGTACGTGTATAGGTGGGCGGGTGGGTTAGTACCACCGTCCGTGTATGGGTGGGCGGGTGGGTTAGGTTTTAGGTTAGGTTAGATTGAAAATATACACGTAATAAATCAATCAACAGTCGAACAATTTTGTTGTTTCAAAGCCTCACAGAAAATGTTGCTTAGTTCCAAACATATATATTCCAAAAAAAAAAAAAAATATATATATATATATATTTATGGACACAGAGAGAGAGCGCGTCTACAACCCCGCAACCTTTCGCCGGGCTACCTGAGGTGGCATGTCGCACCTCGAGTGCCAGTTTTATGGCCCTTTGGGTCGCTGGGATTAACACAGGTAGTCCATGTCGCACCTCGAGTGCCACCATTGACACTTGGTGCCCGGTTCCACGCTTGTGTCCTCCCTCCCAATATGCTGTCTGCATCTAATATAATTATTAGCTTTTATAAAGACAGCCCAAAGTCTTTACAAATTATGTAATTAAGTACAATTTAGTCTTCGAGCTGTAAAATGTTAACAAGTCCATGCGTTTCATTTCGGACGGCGATAAAAACAGCGGCAATTGGACCCCACGGCCGAATCACTTAATTTGGGAACCGTTTTGGTCGACTTGAGTGACACGGGCGCCAAATTAAAAGCAATTATGTTATTAGGGAAATCATTAAAATCACAAATATTTAAAACATTTCTTAAATTAGGTATCGTTATTACCTGATAGGTAGACAAATTTTACTTGAGATTGAAAATATTGACATAATTTTGCAGAAATAAGTAGCTTTTACCATTGTTAAAATATGACAAAATTAAATAAGCAATTGTAAGATTTGACGTTGACACATATAACTGGATGCTGGACACGTCAGCCACCACAAGGAGTCAATAGGCCTTGATTTAGTGAGGGGTGGCAGGCGACCATTCCGCTGATTGTAGGGGAACTCACCTCGGTACTCGACTGACGTGCTCTGTCAGGTTCACCACCACAGATACCTGAATGCTGGGCACGTCAGCCACGCCAAGGGGTCAATAGACCTTGATGTAGTGAGGGGTGGCAGGCGACCATAGGCGAGCATTCTGCTGATTATAGGGGAGCTCAACTAGGTTCTCGACTGACGTGCTCTGTCAGGTTCACCACCACAGATACCTGGATGCTTGACACATCTACCATCCCAAGGGGTCAATAGTCCTTGATGTAGTGAGGGGTGGCAGGCGACCATTCTACTGATTGCAGGGGCCTCACCTTGTTGCTCCTCGACTCACATGCCCCGTCAGGTTCACCACCACAGATACCTGGATGCTTGACACATCTACCATCCCAAGGGGTCAATAGTCCTTGATGTAGTGAGGGGTGGCAGGCGACCATTCTACTGATTGCAGGGGCCTCACCTTGTTGTTCCTCGACTCACATGCCCCGTCAGGTTCACCACCACAGATACCTGGATGCTTGACACATCTACCATCCCAAGGGGTCAATAGTCCTTGATGTAGTGAGGGGTGGCAGGCGACCATTCTACTGATTGCAGGGGCCTCACCTTGTTGTTCCTCGACTCACATGCCCCGTCAGGTTCACCACCACAGATACCTGGATGCTTGACACATCTACCATCCCAAGGGGTCAATAGTCCTTGATGTAGTGAGGGGTGGCAGGCGACCATTCCACTGATTGCAGGGGCCTCACCTTGTTGTTCCTCGACTCACATGCCCCGTCAGGTTCACCACCACAGATACCTGGTTGCTTGACACATCTACCATCCCAAGGGGTCAATAGTCCTTGATGTAGTGAGGGGTGGCAGGCGACCATTCTACTGATTGCAGGGGCCTCACCTTGTTGTTCCTCGACTCACATGCCCCGTCAGGTTCACCACCACAGATACCTGGATGCTTGACACATCTACCATCCCAAGGGGTCAATAGTCCTTGATGTAGTGAGGGTTGGCAGCGACCATTCTACTGATTGCAGGGGCCTCACCTTGTTGTTCCTCGACTCACATGCCCCGTCAGGTTCACCACCAAAATAACATTGTGATTCTAGTTACCATGTAAAATAACATGGTGATTCAAGTTACCATGTAAAATAACATGGCGATTCAAGTTAACATGTAAAATAACATTTACCTGGATGCTTGACACATCTACCATCCCAAGGGGTCAATAGTCCTTGATGTAGTGAGGGGTGGCAGGCGACCATTCTACTGATTGCAGGGGCCCCACCTTGTTGTTCCTCAAGTCACGTGCCCCGTCAGGTTCACCACCACAGATACCTGGATGCTTGACACATCTACCATCCCAAGGGGTCAATAGTCCTTGATGTAGTGAGGGGTGGCAGGCGACCATTCCACTGATTGCAGGGGCCTCACCTTGTTGTTCCTCGACTCACATGCCCCGTCAGGTTCACCACCACAGATACCTGGTTGCTTGACACGTCTACTACCCCAAGGGGTCAATAGTCCTTGATGTAGTGAGGGGTGGCAGGCGACCATTCTACTGATTTTAGGGGAACTCACCTCGGTACTCGACTGACGTGCTCTGTCAGGTTCACCACCACAGATACCTGAATGCTGGGCACGTCAGCCACGCCAAGGGGTCAATAGGCCTTGATGTAGTGATGAGGGGTGGCAGGCGACCATTCCGCTGATTTTAGGGGAACTCACCTCGGTACTCGACTGACGTGCTCTGTCAGGTTCACCACCACAGATACCTGAATGCTGGGCACGTCAGCCACGCCAAGGGGTCAATAGTCCTTGATGTAGTGAGGGGTGGCAGGCGACCATAGGCGAGCATTCTGCTGATTGCAGGGGCCTCACCTTGTTGTTCCTCGACTCACGTGCCCCGTCAGGTTCACCACCACACTTTACAGTTAACAGTGTATTATTATTACTATTATTTTTATGGAAGGTATTGATTAATAAAAATGTTTTTTGTCATTCTTAATTTTAATTTAGATAATTATGTGAGTCTTTGCCTATTTCCTCACTACAGGTAAAAATATAGCCAACCTCTGTAGTTTCTTAATACTTTCAGTGAAAATGTATGAAGAATAATAACAGCTTTTATAGAGCATACTTATGTAGTAACTAAATTATGTTTAACGTACGTACGCACCTAGTAGCCAACAGTTCTAACCTTTATACAAAAAAATTTACTAATAAAATGAGATATTGTTTTTTTGTGCAAGCGTTGAACGGTTGAAAACAGCAAACACTTAGGTAATGATTACTTTGGAAATAGTTCATTTTGAAGTATTCCAGGTATGTTTGTGATATTTTGTTGCGAGGAGCTCCAAGATAAGCGATGTTCTGCCAAGATGTACTGGTGTGTCACTGATAACGACTACTGGCAATGATAACAAACTTGCCCGCATGCGTCCATTTACAAGGACGGCCTCACGCTCCTTACAACACAAACAGTTGCGTTGACTCCCTTCTCCCAACAGTCTTGCAAGGGTCGTGATGATTTCTTTGTCTCCTGACCCTCGCCTTTCGTGAATCACTCGACTTCCCCTCCAGATGGGCGCTGATCACCCCCTTCCACTTTTTGTTTCTCCCCTCTTTTGTTCTTTCCATATATGTGATGGTTCGTCAATGTGAGAGATTTACATTCATCCACACTTTAGTACGAATAAACCGTAAATTGAAGTTCAAACATGTGAAGTTCAATAGTACTAGTAGGTCTTCACTGAGCAAGTGAAGTTCAATAGTACTAGTAGGTCTTCACTGAGCAAGTGAAGTTCAATAGTACTAGTAGGTCTTCACTGAGCAAGTGAAGTTCAATAGTACTAGTAGGTCTTCACTGAGCAAGTGAAGTTCAATAGTACTAGTAGGTCTTCACTGAGCAAGTGAAGTTCAATAGTACTAGTAGGTCTTCACTGAGCAAGTGAAGTTCAATAGTACTAGTAGGTCTTCACTGAGCAAGTGAAGTTCAATAGTACTAGTAGGTCTTCACTGAGCAAGTGAAGTTCAATAGTACTAGTAGGTCTTCACTGAGCAAGTGAAGTTCAATAGTACTAGTAGGTCTTCACTGAGCAAGTGAAGTTCAATAGTACTAGTAGGTCTTCACTGAGCAAGTGAAGTTCAATAGTACTAGTAGGTCTTCACTGAGCAAGTGAAGTTCAATAGTACTAGTAGGTCTTCACTGAGCAAGTGAAGTTCAATAGTACTAGTAGGTCTTCACTGAGCAAGTGAAGTTCAATAGTACTAGTAGGTCTTCACTGAGCAAGTGAAGTTCAATAGTACTAGTAGGTCTTCACTGAGCAAGTGAAGTTCAATAGTACTAGTAGGTCTTCACTGAGCAAGTGAAGTTCAATAGTACTAGTAGGTCTTCACTGAGCAAGTGAAGTTCAATAGTACTAGTAGGTCTTCACTGAGCAAGTGAAGTTCAATAGTACTAGTAGGTCTTCACTGAGCAAGTGAAGTTCAATAGTACTAGTAGGTCTTCACTGAGCAAGTGAAGTTCAATAGTACTAGTAGGTCTTCACTGAGCAAGTGAAGTTCAATAGTACTAGTAGGTCTTCACTGAGCAAGTGAAGTTCAATAGTACTAGTAGGTCTTCACTGAGCAAGTGAAGTTCAATAGTACTAGTAGGTCTTCACTGAGCAAGTGAAGTTCAATAGTACTAGTAGGTCTTCACTGAGCAAGTGAAGTTCAATAGTACTAGTAGGTCTTCACTGAGCAAGTGAAGTTCAATAGTACTAGTAGGTCTTCACTGAGCAAGTGAAGTTCAATAGTACTAGTAGGTCTTCACTGAGCAAGTGAAGTTCAATAGTACTAGTAGGTCTTCACTGAGCAAGTGAAGTTCAATAGTACTAGTAGGTCTTCACTGAGCAAGTGAAGTTCAATAGTACTAGTAGGTCTTCACTGAGCAATTTAAGTGGCGTAACTATGAAATACCAGGATCTCATGACGTGTTGTATAGAAGGTCATATTATCACCTTGAATTAAATACATTAATATATCCCGGAGTTTACACAAGAAGTGGCTAACTATCCATCCTTCATAGTTTACAGTACACTTGATCATCGTTGTACTGAAAACTATACACGAAAACCTCGTTTAGATTGCGTCTAAAATTAATATAAATAACCATTACAATATAATATTTATTAGAGATTGTATCTAACAATGGACTATTCTTTAAAATTTGATTGAAATATTCTTTTAAATGTTTAAGATAACACCGCTAAAAAATGCTAGCTAGTTTATATGTACCAACAAATATTATTTCTGTTCAGTTGTTCTTTCCACGACAAATGTATAAATAAAATAATACATATTTCTGTAGTAAATAATAGACTAAAATCTTCAAACCAAAATATATTGATAGTCAGTGAAATATTAATTGTGAAATTTTATTAATTTGTCAACAGTCACAAATAATTGAACTACCGATCGTGTATTTTGTAGCACCTCGCATTTTTATCATTAGTTTTAGAAATTCTATTTTTCTGAAACAAAAATTTAATTAAAGTTTATAATTAGTTTTTCTGCAGATGACGTAATTTAATAAGACGAGTTAAGCTGGCACAAATACATGTAGGGAACCAAATCAAACGTTCTATTAATGTTAAAGTCAGTCTTTTACAAGAATAATACAACATCGTGACGAACGAATGGAATAAAATCTGTATTTATTGCATCTAATTGAAAATGATGTTGCATTAAATAAATTCATGGTCATAACCAATATTTGTGCACACATTTATCACCGATTCCTTAAAATCGTTTTTTTTTTACTTTTATTAGTCTAATGTTCTCTGAAAATGAAATTTAAAATCAAAAATATAAAATGTCCTTTTGATCATGTTTCCTTCACATAATCGTACTTAAGTTCAAATAATTCACAATTAGTCTGGTTAGACAAGTTGCAGTTGCAGTTAATCATTTTAGGTTAGAGGATAGCCTCAAACAAAGGAATTACCATTTTACGTATAACTATCCTTTATGTTCCAACACCGCTGCAGCTGTTGTATTGACAAAGGTACGTTAATTAGACACCTTTATAGTGTTGAGATGAGAACCCAAGACCTCCTGCAATAAAGCTCGAGGTGAACGTAAAATATTCGTAACTATGGGGGTTACGGCTCTTTTTAATGTTTAGTTATTTCTTACTAAACAAAAACTATATATTTGTGGTATACAACATAGTGTGATATATTTAGGATATTCCAGTCATACTGTTGAATATCGCTTGTTTATCAATTTTGTAATTGGATAGTGCGAGCTTTTTTTATACGGGCAATATGCGTTCGGGCACTTAACTTCATTTATTGATCAATTTAAAATCCTCAATAATGAACAATTTGGTTTTAGAAAAGGGAAAAGCACGATTGAGGCTGTAACTAAACTAGTTGATACGGTCATGGAAGCACTGGACAGAAGAGAATCTAGTCTTAGTGTTTTCTTGGACTTGTCCAAAGCCTTCGATTGTGTAAATCACAAAATTCTAATTTCAAAATTACACAATAGTGGCATACGGGGAATTCCACTCTCATGGCTGAAATCATATCTTCACAACCGCTCACAACAAGTGGAAATAAACACATTTCTTTCAAAAAGTATGACTGTTGAGCATGGTGTCCCACAGGGATCTATCATTGGCCCAATCCTTTTCTTATTGTATGTAAATCATCTAAAGTCCTCATTGACCGAAGGTCAGATGGTACAATTCGCTGATGATACAAATATAACATTCCATGGAAATTGTAAAGAAACATTGGAAAAACAAAGTTTTATTAATTTGAACGTTTGTATTCAATCTTTATTAGACATTACAAACAAACGAGTCAAAATCCAATTACATACTTTTTTCTGGACGTAGAGCACTCCAAGAATGCGGTCCATCAGTAATACTCAATGATACTGAAATTGAAGAAGTAAATGAGACCAAATTTCTAGGAATACACCTTGACAGAGGACTCACGTGGAATGCACACATAGATGCTATATGTGATAAAATATCCTCTGGCATTTATGCACTTAGACATTTGGCACATTTTTGTAACACCCAATTATTGAAAATGGCCTATTACGGTCTTATATATCCACACCTGTCGTATGGAATTACGTTGTGGGGGGGTTGTGCAAGATTTAATTTTTTGAGATGTTTTATTTTACAAAAAAAGGCTGTGAGAATTATTGCAAAATTGGGATTTAGAGATTCTTGCAGAAATAGTTTTAAAATGTTAAACATGCTAACACTTCCGTCCCTTTATATGTTTGAAACAGTTCGATACTGTAAAAATAAATATACACTAACAAGGGGAAGGGACGTGCATGATCACAACACCAGGGGGAGGAACATGCTCAGAACCGGACAGCATAGGCTCCAGGCTTACGAAGCACTGCCGTCCGAAGTAGGGGCCAAGCTGATCAACGCGTTACCGGAAGATATAAGAGGCGAGTCCAACGGAACACTGTTTGAGGGGAAATTGCGGCGTTTCTTCGTCAATGCAGCTTTCTATAGCGTATCGGAGTTTTTGGAGATGACTGCGCACTAAAAATCAAATATTTCAACGACTCCTGTGTAGGCTATTACATATATATATATTTGTTTTAACCTATTTATTTGTTTAACTTTACTTAATTGTGACGCATGCTATACAACAATGTATTGTGTTTATGGCAATAAGAATATTATTATTATTATTATAACTTATTTATCATCTCACCGCGTTTATTGGAAGTAACCGTCCTACACGCCGCCGCTCTGTTGCTGGGAAATAGCAATTCGAATTAAATTATGTAGTCATGTTATATATCTGTAGACTCTATTAACGATGAATTTCTGGACAATTAGCCCACATCAATTGGTTGGGGTGCTTTACCCTCGTCAAACTGCGAGGGTGGGACATTCAGCCTGATTTGGGCTTGCTGTCCGGATATCCTTACGACGTGGACACCCTCTACCACCGTCAGCACATGTATTTGACGTACGACACCACCGCCTTGGAACAATCACCGTACAGCTGAAATCATATAACAACGTGTCCTACACTTTTTAATCTTACACTCATGTATACTTTCTTAGATTGACTGTGTAAAATGGCAATTTAACTCTTAACTTTCCTGTATGAATGAAGGAAATTTTATTTTCATTTATATTTTCAATTTCTAACAATTACCTAAATCTGTTTTGTTTTAATCATAATCCGATTGTCTTTTATGAAATCCCCCCGCCGCACTTTAATTTAGTAGTTAAATAGGATTATTATTCATTACCAAGACGCTTATCGTAGATATGGGCGAATATGAGGGGTGAATGAGTGTGTGACGAGTCGGATGAATAAGTGTAGTCATTGTTACTAGCTAAGTTCGACTGTTCCTTTGTAAGAGCCATTTATTAATAGCCCAATAGTAAGGGAATGTAAGTGACCTACAGCTTATGTGGAATTCTAACCACGTAGTATTGGTTTGAAATCCAGCTGATTGACAAGGCTAATCCTCAGTGATTCATCATTATAAATCTTGTTGTTCATAAAGCGATTATGTGTCTCGATTGTGTCAGTCGGTCTGTAGTCCCTTTCACTGTAGATAACTACTGTTTAGAGACGAAAACTTATCGTTGTATATTACAAATAACCCTACCAAAGTAAGCGATGCGTCGTCGTTAAATATTTGTAGATGTTAAGTTTTATGTTAGATTGATTTTAAGTTAAATTTTTCTGTTGTCAAGTGTTGTCGATTCTTGTTTTGTCACCGATTTGACAACATCTTATCATAGTAGAACTTTTTACCCATATTTTGGACTAGTAAATAAATGCTAGTTAGATGTATGTTGAGAAGAGTTATTTATTTCAGTTGGATGCCTCGTCACGGCACAGGAGTCACCAAGGAGATGACGATTGGCTGCCATCGTGACTGCTACATGATCATCAACTTCATCGTGTTGAGTTATATTAAATATTCAATATTCTAGACGTGAGACGGATTGTATTGAAAATGTATGGTTTGTCATTTGCCTTACTAACTATTTATCAAAAACATATTATTAATTTTACTTCACCGTGTTTTTTTATCCGCTCCAAGTCATATAAGTGCATACGATACCTACTGTCGGATTGAAAAAGCAATGTACTCGAGTTTGAACTTCTGCTACAAAATGTTGAAACTCATCCGATTTCGATGTGTCCTACTCCAACATTCAGCTTATTTAATTCTACGTAATATAATATAACTTCCATATTTTTTAGAACTTTTTTTATGGCGGGTAAAAAACAAAAAACCCGAAATTTTAGCAATTTTTGGAGTAAAGCTCAACTTCAAAAATGTTGTAAACAAAAACTACTAAAGATAAGTCAGTAACACTTTAATCACATTTGAAAAAGGTTGTTTTTTGCAGTCTTTCCAAATTCAAGAATTTTTACTCTTTTACAAAATGTGTTGTTGTAATTTTTTTAAACCCTTTCAATCTTAAAATTGGCTGATAATACTAACTTCCAAAACGGTACAAAAATATCGGATTGAAAAATAAAGTAAGATTATAAAACGGTAAGTGCGATACAAAATATTGCAATTTTATATCACATGATAATCAACAGACATCGATGTTCGATCATCATGATTTTTTTATAGTGGGTAGAATACAAAAAAACACACGAAATTTTAGCTTTTTGGAGTAAAGTTCAACTTCAAAAATTTCTAAAACAATAAGTACTAAAGATAAGTCAGTGAAACTTTAACCACATATGAAGAAATTTATTATTTGTAGTATTTCCAAATTATAGAATTCTTACTTTTTTACCAAATATTTTGTTATTATATCTGTAAACCCTTGCAATCTTTAAATTGCTTATAATACAAACTTCCAAAACAGTTCAAAAATACAGGATTGAAAAATAAAATAAGATTGTAAAACGGGAATTGCGATAAAAAACTTGCTATTGTATATCACATGATAATAAATAATTTAATAGACATATGCCGCCGCGACCGGCCGGACCACCGGGTGCGGTGTTGCCACTTCATGCAGCTGGACTTCCACCCCGTATTTAGGGGCCTTATTAGCTTAGAATGACACGTATACATGTGTTACATAGCCATACATGTAAATCACCAGAAAATGTTTTAAAGTTATATAGAAAACATGATTGATTTATTACTACTTACATTATTAGTTATTACTGTGGAAGGTTCAATACTTGCACAGTAATACACTTTTTGTGAGCTGTTTAAGTAATTCCAGGAAGACGATTCGGCAACGCCGTAATGCTCAAGGGAAACTGGTTTTGAAGTGCTTGGCCGGCCGAATTACTTACAAATGATCGAACATTGATGTCTGTTTAGTTATCATGTGATATAAAATCGCAAGATTTTTATCGCACTTGCCGTTTTATAATTTTACTTTATTTTTCAATCCGGTATTTTTTACCTTTTTGGAAGTTCATATGTATTATCAGCCAATTTTAAGATTGCAAGAGTTTAAAAAAATTACAACAAAACATTTTGTAAAAGAGTAAACATTCTAGAATTTGAACAGACTACAAAAAACAACATTTTTCTAATGTGATTAAAGTTTCACTGACTTATCTTAAGTAGTTTTTATTTAAAACATTTTTGAACTTGAGATTTACTCCAAAAATTACTAAAAAAATTTCGTGTTTTTTTTTTTTGTATTCTAACCGCTATAAAAAATTCTTAAAAATCCTCAAATAATATGTAAGTTATATTATATTACGTAGAATTATATAAGCTATTTTTTTGTGTAGAACACAACGAAATCGGATGAGTATTTATTTTGTAGCAGAGGTTCAAACTCGAGTACATTGCTTTTTGAATCCGACAGTACATACCGCTTGATGTGTTTAACGGTGGTGTGTGTCAGGAAAAAAAGATTTGCCATTCAAAGGTCTAACCGACCGAGATGTTCGATTCAAGTACAGTAATACGTCCCGCGAGGTCAGAAGACAGTCCCTTGAAGCACGCTAGAGGAAGAGATGTCCCTCGGGAGTCTTCTCTAACGATCCACAGTCGCAAACACACGTTGGGTATCTTTGAAGAAGAAGGCTCGTTTGAAGATTTTATTTCTGATGAACACACAGTCTCTTCCCCATTTTCGCCGATCTGATGGGATTCGCCCCATCCCAATACAATTGCTTGTCTCACCCTTCCACCCACTCAATTGTAAAAACGTCGATAACAATATATCACCTTTCTCCCTCTCACCTCGAGCCTTTATTGCAAAAGGTCTTGGGTTCTCATCTGAACGCTTTAAAGGTGTCTAATTAACGTACCTTTGTCAATACAACAGCTGCAGCGGTGTTGGAACATAAAGGATAGTTATACGTAAAATGGTAATTCCTTTGTTTGAGGCTATCCTCTAACCTAAAATGACTAGCTGCAACTTGTCCAACCAACATGACTAACTGCAATTTGTCAAACCAACATGACTAACTGCAATTTGTCCAACCAACATGACTAACTGCAATTTGTACAACCAACTTGACTAACTGCAATTTGTCCAACCAACATGACTAACTGCAATTTGTCCAACCAACTTGACTAACTGCAATTTGTACAACCAACTTGACTAACTGCAATTTGTCCAACCAACATGACTAACTGCAATTTGTCCAACCAACATGACTAACTGCAATTTGTCCAACCAACTTGACTAACTGCAATTTGTACAACCAACTTGACTAACTGCAATTTGTCCAACCAACATGACTAACTGCAATTTGTCCAACCAACATGACTAACTGCAATTTGTACAACCAACTTGACTAACTGCAATTTGTAGGCCTACAACCAAAATGACTAACTGCAACTTGTCCAACCAACATGACTAACTGCAACTTGTCCAACCTGACTAATTTTGAATTATTTGAACTTAACGTACAATCACGTGAAGGAAACGTGATCCAAAGGACATTTTTGTAATTGAGACAGAACATTGGACGAATTAATGTTCAAAAAAATAATTTTAAGGAATCGGTAAGAAATGTCTGCAAAACGTTTTTCAACAAACTATCGATGTAAGAATGTCGATAGTTGATATTCATACGCGTTAGAGAAAATGTTTTCCCTGGTATCATTTGCCAAAATCTATAAATATATGATTCAAATTCTCTGTTTATTAATGGTTCAGTTACGTTTTCTTGTTTGTTACGTTACTTTTTGCTATTGTTGAAGCCCTTACCTTTCATCATGATTATTAACTAAGAAATGTTACATTTCAAAACTTAATTTGTATTAACAGAATTAATTTAAATATAAGCTTTGATTAGACCGTTTCAGTAGTTTGTTACTCCTGACACAGCGATCGGAGATATGACGTTGAGTGGTATAAAAAAAAATAACAAACTAGGTCTATGTATAAGAAGTCCCAAATAAATGTAACGAACATTTTAATATTATTGATTACATCGTTATTTGTCAGATATGCAGTGTGCATGTTCTCATTGTACGAAATTAATTATGTAGAATTCCTGTCTTTGTTCGGTTTTTTGTCAGAGAGTGAAAACCTTGAAAGTTGCGTGTTAGAAGCGAAATCAGTGTGGTTTCGTTGGCAGCGCCAGTATTGAAACAAAGTAGTAGACCTTCGAACACAGACATACTGTTGTCTTATATTTTTAATCGTTTTAAGTTGAAAATTTTAGAAGTTTAGAGTGGTGATAAATCATTTAATTAACTGTTTAAGACATATTTGGTTATTAGTAAAAAATAAAATGAGTAAATATTTATAAATAAACTTATTTTTTCTGTGTCATTAATAGAATGATAATAGTAATTATAACATTTCACACTGATAACGCTATAAAATTGTAGTAATATTGTATATCTATTCCGTTAGCTGGACAAGCTCTACTGTATCTATCTTCTTTAAGCTACGTCGTATTTTTGTCTTGCAATGTAATACGCGTAGCTAGCCACATCTTGCAACGTTGGCCATCAATGCGTTGATTACATTGTCATCAGACGTGATGTGTCTTTCTTATGATGATGGGTCAAATATACCGCCTTCCTTGACATGAAGAGGTTGACGACCCAAAGAAAAACATTAAGGGCCCAAATAGCCTACCTTGTACCACTCCCATCCGGAGCAAGTGCATAATTTATCAGTTATACCTATTTTATTCAGTGCATGGAAATAGTTGAATGTGTTTATAATATTTATACACACTTAAAATAAATAGTTATTTATTCTTTTGTTTTATAAGTTTATTATTTTTTGAATAAATAACAACATGTATTGCAATAAATAAACTGAAGTAGGTACACTACTAAACCATTCTCATCATGATAATTTCTCCAGTCATCTTAGTCACGTAGCAAGTCACAAGTGCATGTAATGTGCAAATAAGAATAGCGAATCTCGTGGAATTGTAGTTAGTTTTAACATGACATTACTGCATTATATTAATACTATAAAACACCCCTGCACGCTACGCGTGCCAACTCTGTCACTCGCTGCGCTCGTGACACCTCGGCCTTCGGCTTCTGCTTTTGGCTTTAGACAACGAATATTAATGGTTAAACTGTATTAAGTAAAGTCGTAATATGTAAATTTATTTCTAGTAGCTCACACATTGCACTTGAGTTGAAACCTATTTACACTTTAAATATTAACGCCCAATGTTATTACTAAGATTGAAAAGGTCTATAACCTCCTCAATGTTATCAACAGAATCTTTAATATTAATAACAGTTGTTAAAATTTCGTCAGCATCATTATTTAAATTTGAACAGCTGTTACAGTTAAATTTATACCTCTCCGTGTTATTCTTATGACCTAAAAACGTACTTTGAGGACTTCCTATACTCTTCAGGATAACAACATGAAAGAATTAAGACCTTATTGCACAACTACGAACAGAGGCAAATGTTTTGACACCTCAACCGTTAAAAATAGTCAAGAAATAATGGAGGAGTTGCGTTGACAAAAAACGGCTTCACGTATTATATATAGGCTCATTACAATGACGTTGAACAGCTGTTCATGACAGTATTGTGCAATTTTTATCGGCCCAATTTTACGATTTTTATATAATAAATTCTTAATGTCGGTTGGTTTTAGACCCTTTAGAGGAAATGTGACGTCTGGCGGGCGTGACCTCTCGTGATTCACACCCTGTAGTGACTAACAGAGGGTGGCCCCACAACCCTACACCACCTCCTAGTTTGGTGAAACGGAACGCGGGCAATGGAATTATAATTATACTACACTTCACATGTGTGAGTGTACGCAGTATTTTTCTATTAATTTAAATCAATAAAAATTGATCAATTTAAAGATACAGTATTTTAAATTGATTTAAATCTATTTAAAATCGCCATATTTACTTACACATTTGAAAGTAATGTATCGTAACTATACATTTCATAAGGATTACAACAAGACGAAGTAATTAATATTACGACCTCTAGAAGCCAAGAAAACAATGTTTCAGGGAATTGATAAGAATTTTTTTCTGTTAAAATTCTGACATGTATAAAGATTATAGGAAACATTTTTATCAACCAGGTATTAAAATATAAATGCGATTCGTTAACGGGTTTTTTGAGTAATAATGGTGTAAACTTGGTGTACAGTGAAAACTAGTTAAAATTCCCGTACGTTTTTTGTTCAAACTAGGATAAAAATTACTATATCTTTTGATACAATTTTAAATGCATATTTCATAACGTACAATTAAACGAGGAAAACAATGGTGATTAGATTTTTCTTAGGCCTTTTAGTTTCTAAGAAAACAACCTTCAAACTCGGATGCACACAATATCTGTGTCGGTAGTAAGTTACTTTTTGGGTTGGTTACGTATATTGCTGGCATTTATCACTGTCTGAAGGACTCGTATGTGTATAAAGGCTAAAGCGGGTACGTTATGGGTAGGGTTGCCATACGTCCGTGTAGGTACCCCTAAAATTGAAAAAAACCGATTAAATGTCCGTATTTTTCATTCTTTTAATATTACAAATAGATTTTTAATATTTAATAATGTAAAACGACAGACATGTATTACTGTTACTTTGAGCAATCGTCAATCGACAATCGTGAGATGTTGTGTGTTGTATGATGACTCAAATACAATGCACTATTGTACTGTCACACACCTTCTTTCCCTTTAAAAATAATAAATTTTCTACTCTTGAACTTGGGCGAAAATAAGCGTGAAAGTTTTAGAAGAGTGTTGGAGTTTGCTCTATCTCTACCCGGTAATTCGGCACCAGTTGAACGAGTTTTTTTTTACTAATGATAAATGTCTGGACACAGGATCGGAACAGACTGTGAGTGGAGAAGGTCGAAGCTATTCTTAGCATCAAAGTTAACAGTGACATGTCATATACTGAATATTGGAAGCCGTTGAAAACAACGGTTCTTTATTTAAAAAAGTAATCTCTTCAGAAAAATATGACTGGTTTCAGCCTTCAACCAGTACTACTAGTACAAGTGATGCTTAAACATTTTCATAGAGATTTATGACAATTTATTGAGCTCGGCCAACTTAACTTAAACTTCAAGAACTAATTTTTTTAAAGGATAAAAAAGTTTTTTAAAATTTTATGATTCTAAAATCTTAAATTAAAATATAGCTGTAATATTAAATATCACAGAGTCGTTAATATAATTATTCCAATTTAACAACCCCCAAATCGCATATCATGAAATTTATAAGAGACAATTTACAAAATACCTCCCCCCCCAGTAAATCTTATGTCCATATTTTATTATGAAAATGTATGGCAACCCTAGTTATTGGTGAACAGAATAAATACTGCATTAGTGTCACATTTACATACAGTTGCCTCATGTTGAAGGTGGTCAATTATTACCTGTTTATTACCTGTTGATCAGTAATGTGTCAATGAATAATCATTTGACATTTGTGTAACATTATCTGGATCTGGTTATTCCCTTCATTATCATATCTTTACGACATCTAAGAGTACTGAAATGTGATTTAAATTCTACTTCTTCTGTGTGTATTATTCAAATTCTTTAAACTTTATCATTTATTCACCAGTAAAAATACTAAAGGCCTAAATTAATTTAAACATTCCTAAACTTTAAGTAAGGGATCGTCGCGCTATCAACCCTCCAGTGCTTATATGCATAACAATAGGGTTAAAAGCCTCCCAAGGGCGCACAAAATTCTCCACGTCCCCTCAGATTAAGTTATACCTCGCTCTCGCCTGACACTCGGTTGGGCCCCGGGGGCTTTCAAACTGTAATTAGCATTTGTATAATTGACAATTTATATTCGGATCAAATCTGAGGCGGTTTCTGTTAGTGATCTAATTAAGTAATCCCCTGGGTGGCCAAGTCAAAGGGTGAGAGGGGGTGTGGCAGCTTTATTTACCGCGCGGACTCCATGCGAGTTGCTGTGCATGATGGACACCATGCGAGTTGGTGTGCATGATGGACACCATGCGAGTTGGTGTGCATGATGACGATCAAGAAGAATGTCCTAGTTTTGAATCCCACAAGTGTT
Source organism: Stictocephala bisonia (assembly GCA_035578905.1). Classification (NCBI taxonomy): domain Eukaryota; kingdom Metazoa; phylum Arthropoda; class Insecta; order Hemiptera; family Membracidae; genus Stictocephala; species Stictocephala bisonia. Next base: position 1,262,565 of record JAQJVL010000052.1, read on the forward strand.
TAACTAATGTGATTTAATTATTTTTATGTTGTCTTTATAGTGGCTCGCCTATAGATTTATTTACCCAAATTAAAATGATCGATTTTTATTTTCATAAATTATACGACGTGCGTATCGCTAAAACTAAAAAGCGAAAGCTGGTTACCCCCCCCCCCCCCACCATTTATGATGAAAGTTTCGTTTCTACCTAAGGGACGTGCTGTTGAAGATAAAGACTGAAAGTTTCGCTCTCTAGACCTTTCTATAACAGTCCAGAAATTCCCAGAGTATATAAGAGCATTCCAAAATGTTCTGAAATTTTCTAAAACATTCGGAAACATCCTTGAACGTTTTGGAATGTTTTTGAGCATTCCAGCATAGGATATTTTCCGTAAATTCACTACCATAACTATAACTTATCAAAAATAAAAACTCTATATTTCTTTGACAATATACGTACAAGATATTGCATGAAATAAGTAAATTGTTATAAAAATCATATTAACTACATACCTTAAGACAAAGTATGGGCCTTGTATACTCGTAAAATACAAACAATACACAAGCTTCAACTGCCCGATAAATACTTTTGAACGCTATAAATGCTTTTGTTTAAGAAAAACGATTTGGTTTTTTTTTCAAACAGCTAGTGGGTCTAATTTCCGGAGAGTTTCTATAAGGTTATTGAAAAAGGGAAATACTATTGTAAATTACATGAGTTTTCAAAAAATGTGGTGTGATGATGTGGGATGTAATTTTATATTTATTACGAATACCATGATCATGCACAACCGCGCTGAGAGGGCAGATAGGTGTTTTTTGCAAAATTCACACATTCAAGAATTTATGAAGATGGAAATGGCAATATTGTATTATTCATAAATATCTCTTTGCATGAGTGGCGGTAAGACTTACCAAACACAGCCCTGATAGCTCTCTTTTGGGGCCTGAAATGAATACCTGTTCGAGTACACTCATATCCCCAGAGAAGAACATCGTAACTCAAGTGTGGATACACTAACCCATAATAGGCAGTGAGTAAGAGAGAGGTATCAGCAATTGATGACAGTCTACGCAACACAAGGATGCCTGACGAGATCTTCCTGGCAACAAGTTCTAAGTGTTTAGAAAACTTTAGATTCTTATCCAACACAACGCCCTAGAATTTAACGTCTTCAGAGTGTTGAAAATCTGTGCCGTTAACAAAGATAGAGAAGCCTCCCGCATCCATAGACCTATTACTGGACCTAACATAACCTAACATAACACAACCAAACCTAACATAACCCAACCAAATTTGTGTTAGGTAATTAACGGAAAAGGTTCCCAGCATACTCTCGAATGTTGTTTGAAGCATTAAGTACCATTCCAAGCCTTCTTTTCTTCTTTTTTCTAGGGGGACTTCCCATTAGTGGGTATATACAAAGCAACTTCCGTCGTGGGTCTAGTTTTCCTAATTTAAAAAGCAACAAATTCCAACCAAAATGATCCTATTTACTCTCAACAAGTCGCCTTGTACTTCTCTATCACGGTTAACTATACATAGCTCGCTCTCTAATTGTATCGCGAAAATTATGTTAATACATAACATGAATAGGATAATATAAAAAAATATTTATAAACTAGCATTTGAATAACATTTTTTACTTCATATATTTTATCATTTTTTCCAGCAGCACACAATCTCATATTAACTCTCTGAGTGAAGCTACATACCCTGTTTCAATAATTTATAGTACTTTAACATAAAATAAACTGAAACGGAACAAGATGTGGGAATGTTAAAAACATGGTTCAATGGTTTGAAATCAATCAACCTTACTTCCAAACCTCTAGTCGTTGTTATGGAGAATGTGGAGGGTCACGTGTAAGCGTGATTGGCAGGCCGCGCGAGGAATATTCAGGGATTTTGCAAAGAGTGCGATTGCATGAAATGAGTCTTTTGGCAAGACAAGTGTGGTTGTATTTTGCAACCTGCAGTCAACTGGGAGCGATGTATATTGTACAGCTCACCACTGGAAAGGCTCCTGCTGTACAATATAGTGTACGTATTCTTTATTATGTACAATCAATACCACTGTACGTATTTTCATAGTGATCAATATTATATTTCTAGTGATTTGTAGTTTTTGTGATGTACTATCAATCTAATAAATATTTTTTACAAACCCCAGAAAACTATTGTTTACATTAAATTATCTTTATTTATTTATTTTTTTCACCCTCTTTTATTGAGGAGCTGGATAGAGTGGATCTTAAAAAACGTTCTTTATAAATTACAATTGGTACTAAATATTATATTTTAATTTCATGAAAAAGAAACCCTCAGTAATTGTTCACCCTATGTCGGACAAAGTTAGTGGTACCTACCATAACTAACACATCATCAAGGTACGATCAGGTACAGGAGTGAGAGGGTGATGGAGGGGGAGGGATTACCACAGTCACACAATAGAAAGTGTAAGTGGGTGGGTACGTGTATGGGTTGGCGGGTGGGTGCTGCATAGCTGATATAACTGTAAAAAACAGATGTAAAATGTAAGGTAGGTTATATACTTAACGATAGCTAAGTACAGTATACTATTTACAACAAAGTGTCAGAACTAAAAACATGTTAATAATAAATTGTTTATCCTACAAATTTGAAGAAAATTGACGATGATTTAAGGTGAAAGATGTAGTAGTTAAAGCACTGAGATCACCTTTCACTTTACATCTAAATTAACACAAAATTTAGTTAAATAAAAGTGCGTACGCATTGATGGAATCGTAATACATATCAAGATTGATAGTCATTATGTGAAGTACTCTTTTAGTAGGGGGTTGATAGGTTCATTAAAAATGGAACCGCAGGAAAGAGACGCAGACGCTTTCTATACGGCCGGCCAGTCACCAGGATTAACCCTCGTGGAATTGGTCCAATTTGTGGGGATGAGGGTGTCTCACAGTCAGTGCCAATCTCGCAGTGTAATAGAAACACAAGGCACCCTTCACCAGTGTCTACATCCCGCATAGGAATTATACAGCGTGTCTTTTTTAAATAGGCCACCATTGTGATTTTGGAAACTATAGATCAGACAAAAAACCTTCAAATATTTTTGGAGACTTCAATTTTTGAAAAATAACCACCAAATTCCAACATGATGGTCAACTTTGTTTTTTTCATATTGAACGTCCTATATTTTATGATAGTTTAAGATAGAAAAAGTAAATTTAAGACTTTTATTTTTGGCAGATTTTTAATATTTTGCTTATTAACGTAGATATGAGAAGACCTCAAAATGTAAGATTCTTTATGGAGTTTACCATTGAGAAAACAGTTGTTTAAATATACATTTAAAAAAATGATCTAATCTACAAACATTATAGCAAACGTTTGGAAAATGTATACCTAGCTAAGATTTTTTCACGATTTGACATAATAATGAATTTAATTATAATACACAGAAATTTAAACAAATTTGTTACTATTTCGTCACAGATAAAGTTATGTTGGCAGCACTGCTACCACTATCAGCTATTTAAGTTTATTGGAAGTTGATTTAAACAGCTGATAGTGGTAACAGTGCAACATCAATTTATTTGTGACAAAATAGTAACAAATTTGTTTTAATTTCTGTGTATTGTAATTTAATACACTACTCTTGTCAAATCGTGAAAAAGTCTTAGCAAGGTATACATTTTCCAAACGTTTGCTATAATGTTTGTAGATTACATCATTTTTTTAAATGTATATTTAAACAACTGTTTTCTCAATGGTAAACTCCATAAAGAATCTTACATTTTGAGCTCTTCTCATATCTACGTTATTAAGCAAAATATTAAAAATCTGCCAAAAATAAAAAAGTCTCAAATTTACTTTTTCTATCTAAACTATCATAAAATATAGGGCGTTCCATATGAAAAAACAAAGTTGACCATCATGTTGGAATTTGGTGGTCATTTTTCAAAAATTGAAGTCTCCAAAAATATTTGAAGTTTTTTGTCAGATCTATGGTTTTCAAAATCACAATGGTGGCCCATTTAAAAAAGACACGCTGTATAATTCCTATGCGGGATGTAGACACTGGTGAAGGGTGCCTTGTGTTTCTATTACACTGCGAGATTGGCACTGACTGTGAGACACCCTCATCCCCACAAATTGGACCAATTCCACGAGGGTTAATCCTGGTGACTGGCCGGCCGTATAGAAAGCGTCTGCGTCTCTTTCCTGCGGTTCCATTTTTAATGAACCTATCAACCCCCTACTAAAAGAGTACTTCACATAATGACTATCAATCTTGATATGTATTACGATTCCATCAATGCGTACGCACTTTTATTTAACTAAATTTTGTGTTAATTTAGATGTAAAGTGAAAGGTGATCTCAGTGCTTTAACTACTACATCTTTTTTTAGATAATTTTTTTTATGTACATTAAAAACATGTTTATCTTTATCTTAACGGTAAGCTCCTTAAGGAATCTGAACATTTTGAGTTCTCATATCTACGTTATTAAGCAAAATATCGAAAAACTGCCAAGAATAAAAAAGTCTTAACTTTACTATTTCTATCTAAAAGTATCATAAAATATAGGGTGTTCCATAAGAAAAAACAAAGTTGACCGTCATGTTGGCAAATGGTGGTAATTTTTCAAAATTTTGTAATATGTACTTTTGATTGTGTACAGAAAAAAGGTAAGGTTCCTCATTTGAAGTTTTTTGTCAGACTTATGGTACCAAGATCACAATGGTGGTGGCTCATTTAAAAAAGACATACTGTATAGGATATATATTTCATATTGTGTGTATGTGTGTTTGTTTGTTATTAAATTCAAATTCTTTTGTTCACGTTCCCTGAAACTATTATTTATTCTTTTGTTTCTCGACGTTCTCTAGAAACGCTTCATCGCGCTTAAAATAGACGAAGAAAAGAATATCAACAGTCTAGTTATAACTTTCTCATGTGTTTCTGTAATTTAAATTTTACTTTTAGTTGATTTTCTGTGATTCAATGAAGAATGTCTCGTATTCTTGTAGATTTACAGTTTCAGTGCCATGGCGCTAAACAGACATAAAGGAGAAAGTAAGATATATGTAGCAATATCCGTTCATGAAACGACGTGAGAGACTTTTTATGTTTGTATTACGGCTGGGAAGATTCGTCCTCAGTGAAAAGGAAATACAGTTCTCTTTGCAGTTATATTGAAACGTGGTATTTGTTACACATTGGCCATTCTTATTTCTCTTTAGTAATCAGTTTGTAACTAAAGGACTCGTTCGATAACTCCAAAGAGTTAACATATTAATGAATACCAAACTACCCCTGGAACATAAACTAAAGGACTCGTTCGATAACTCCAAAGAGTGAACATATTTATGAATACCAAACTACCCCTGGAACATTAACTAAAGGACTCGTTCGATAACTCCAAAGAGTGAACATATTTATGAATACCAAACTACTCCTGGAACATTAACTAAAGGACTCGTTCGATAACTCCAAAGAGTGAACATATTTATGAATGCCAAACCACCCCTGGAACATTAACTAAAGGACTCGTTCGATAACTCCAAAGAGTGAACATATTTATGAATACCAAACTACCCCGGGAACATTAACTAAAGGACTCGTTCGATAACTCCAAAGAGTGAACATATTTATGAATACCAAACCTCTCCTGGAACAATAACTAAAGGACTCGTTCCAAAACTCCAAAGATTGAACATGTTTATGAATACCAAACTACCCCTGGTACATTAACTAAAGGACTCGTTCGATAACTCCAAAGAGTGAACATATTTATGAATACCAAACTACCCCTGGTACATTAACTAAAGGACCGATAACTCCAAAGAGTGAACATATTTATGAATACCATACTACCCCTGGAACATTAACTAAAGGACTCGTTCGATAACTCCAAAGAGTGAACATATTTATGAATACCTCTCCTCTCCTGGAACAATAACTAAAGGACTCGTTCCAAAACTCCAAAGATTGAACATGTTTATGAATACCAAACTACCCCTGGTACATTAACTGAAGGGCTCATTCGATGACTACAGAGGGTAAACATATGTATAAATACCAAAGTCTCCCTAGAACACGTATACTATTCATGGCAATTGACGGTGTTTATGTTAGCTGAATATTTAATGTATCGACCGAATGATTACATATTTGTATACCATGGTCTTATGTCAAATACTTTGTCAAGATTGAGCTGCAAATTTTACGAGATTCATTTGTCTTCATGATTGCCCGTTATTTTTACGAAAACTACAGTTTATTCCTCAGCTAATTTAGCCTATTTTCAGTTTTTATATAAATCTAGTGATTATCTTTATATGAAAGAAAAGTTATTGTAACCAAAGAACTAAAGTTGTAGGCGTATGTTTGTTTGCTCGTGTGAACTTGTTTATGAAACTACGTAAGTATGCAAATCAGGGACGTGCTGTCCTGATTACAATCAACGTGAGTGAAGAACTTTAGGCTGGAGATTCGAAATTTAGGCATTGAAATTCGCAATCCATCCACGCTGGAAATGATTTTAGTAAAATCATTTTATGCTAACTTAGAAGTAAATAATATTTATTGTATATGATTGTTTATCTCATGGCCTGTTATTAAATATTAAAATAATAAACGTCAAAATGTTACATAATGATAATTAGCGGGCCAAACAGTGCTCTGGAAGCGGGATGTTTTATCGCCACTTTTAAAGTCGGTGAGTCAGGCTGGAACGACCATCGGGGCTTTTAACGCCCAGTTTACGACGTCGTTGGTAGCAAAGTGGAGTTTAAATAGTACAAACTCAGTGAGGCGCCAGTTGCCTACTGCGAGGGTCTGATAAGGGAGATGGATGATAAGGGGTCACACTCCGCCCGCCCCCACCACTAGGCAAGACTTCAGACGTGGGGGTCTAATGGAATTATAACATCATAACGTCTTTAGTTTGGTTCTCTGAACTGTTGTCTTCTTGAAATATCTTAACTTATTTTGGTTTTTTTTAAATGGAGGTTTTGTTCAGCGACGTTGGTTTTTATTATGTTTGTGTACAAAAATATACATTACCTAAATGCTATTTGAAAAATAAATTACCAAATTTACGTATTTATATATTAAAATAAGTCGTTGACGAACTGGCACAAACCTTTCTCTACATTAAACACTAAAAAAATCAAAACTTTGTAAATTACCAGTTTGATTCCTAAATATGTTCTTATTTCTCTGTTATCTTCTTCCTTTTATTTTTATTTTATTTTACACTACTTGCTCGTGTCGATTAATTTGTTTAAAAAATAAACTAGCCAGTTAATTAATTTTGATTTGAAATGCAATTCGTTGATTAATGCAGTATCTGATAGGTCTAAAGTTAGGCCACATATTGTATATCTATGGTAGTAGTATAGTATAACAGTTACTGATAGTTGCTTGTGTGTGAGCCACTAATGCGGTCAGCCGGTGAGGGCGGTAATCAGGCGTTACGTCACATCTCGACCGTGTGCACATTGTGTGTTGATCACACAAGTCAACCGTGATGGGCAAGTCATTATGTGACAGAATCTACAAACCAATAAGAAAAAAATATTCGTTTTTTTTTCGTTAAAAGAACGAATAAAAGTAAATTTAAAAAATTTGCAGAGCTATTGTCTTATTACTTTAATTTAGTGAGTTAAGTTTCGTACTAATATTTTATTAGTAGGGGAGGATGGGGTACTTTGTCACAAGGTCCACTTTGGGAAATTTGGATGGAGGAAGGAAATTTGACTACCATCCCAAGCTGCCCAAGGCTGCCACCCCCCCCCCCCGTACAGATAGTCTCAAACACGTGGTGTGTCAGTGAACGGAACAGAGAGAATTTTATTGTTTTTAGCCTCTCCAAGTAAAGTTTTTTGTTGGTGTTTGACATTTTATTACTCTGCCAAAGTCAATTCAATGTATGTCAATATTATATTATCTTATTCTTACGATTATTAGCTATACATTAATGTATATTTGTTAAAGTTAGGTTAGTTTTAAGTTGGTAAAACCGTCATGGGAGCAAAACAAATACACGCGGGGCACTTTGTCACAAACCATTTGGGGCACTTTGTCACATTAGATAAATGAGAATAACGCCTTGCAACCAAAAAGAAAAGAAATGCTAAAAAGAGGCTGTATAAAGATAGTAAGATGTGTACTAAAACATTTGCGCCTAGTAAAAAAATAAAAATTGAAGGACAGCGCAACAAAAAGTCCGCTGTCCTCTGTTTGGAGTCATCAGATGAAGAGGATGCCTTATGTTTGGTCTGTGGAGACAAATATGATGAAAGTGCTCCTAATGAAGTATGGATACAATGTACAAAGTGCAAAGACTGGGCCCACGATAAATGTGGACATGGCTCCATCTTCTATATTTGTGAAAATTGTGACGCAGACGAAGATGATTAAAATTTCAAAGTAAATAAGCCTGTATAACTAGGTTTACTAAGTAATATTGTTTCTTCATTGTGTGATTGCAATTCACTAGTTTATATTTTGTTGATTGATTTATATGATTAATTATAACTTCTTCTTTTCTTATAACTTTTCTTGGATTTACATTAGTGATAATCACACGTTCTCATTTCTATGAATAGCTTATTCACATCATTAGAATGTAAATCTTCTAATACTTTATACCTATACAGTAGTCTATTAGTCATTATGTAATGAGTTACAAATGAATCCTATAAAATAAATAAGGTAATAAAAATTTTTTAAAAACTTTGGTGGCTAAAGTACTTCCCCTTTAAAATACATTTGACAAAGTACCCCATACCTTGTGACAAAGTACCCTGCGATGGGGCACTTTGTCACACTTGAAGTGCTTAGGACAAAAAATATTATCAAATACTTAGATACTTACTAGAAATCTGATAATTTCTCATAACTTGTAAAAAGGTATGGCCTATTTATTAACATATTTGATTTGGCTAAAAAACAAACCAAAACTTGGTGAAAAAATCAAAAGTAAAAATTGTGACAAAGTACCCCGCCCTCCCCTACTGTAGCTTAGGTGTTTTAATTTATTTTTTGTATGTTGCAGTTTTACTAGTTATGTTACATGTAACAACATTTTATCAAACGCAAAAAGATGAGTTTAGTTTTACTGTTTTTTATAAGAATTTTTGTAAAAATAAAGCTATTAAAAACTATTTTGTTAAATTTAATGTTTATTTGCTTGCTAGCTTTGGTTATATGCATAAAAATATTTGTGGTTTCCTAGTAGTTGTAACAGGTCCACCAAATTGATAGGCAAATTAATTAATTTAGATAAATAATAAATTATTATATAGAAGAAAAGGAATTTATTTAATTAAAATAGATGGAGAAGTTTCAAATCATATTAGAGAATTGTCGTGTGGAAAATAACCGTGGGACAGATGAGGCCCCAGCAATAAATCACAGTAAACAAGACTCTTTGTTCGAAACAGGATGGGTGGGTTCATTCCAAGAATTATCAAAACATGTGGGAACATCTAAACAGTCAGCAAAATTATGACGTAGCTGCGTGAGACAAGCATCGACATGTCGGTTGGTTATTTTCCATTAAACCCCACCATGTCACAAGTGACTGATGCGCAGTAAAAGAACTCAGATGATGAGTTTTGACAAGAACCAATCAGAACGGGACAGATGATTCCAAATTTGCCCGTAGGCCGCAGCAGCTGTCAAAACAGCTACATCGTGATATACCCAGAAGGGTCATAGTCGCGTACCCAAAGGAAATAAGGCGGGAATCCGACTTCAACGGTTGAAGAGTGTTCCTCGCCCCAGTTTGCAAATAGTTGGAGATCGACGAGGATCGTCTTCCACAGACATCACCGGCATCGGGCTACGTTTCCGGGAAAATGTGGTGAAACACTTGTGCGTTTTAAATATACTAACTAAAAGTTGTCGCTATGAATTAAAGTTTATGTTACATTAAATTTCCGTTTCGTTGAGTAAACGATAGGACATGAGACGGATTCCCATCATCACCCATAGTGATATAAATCAGATAAGTTGTTAGAATAAATTATTGATTAGAAAAAAGTTAATTATGATTTTGTAAATCAAACTTAAATGACTCATTTGACTTAAAAGAAAATATCTAGTTTTAGATAATACAATTTTCAATCCTATTTTATTGTACTGCAAATACTAATAGAGTAACGTAATGATTTTGAATAATGTAAAATAAATTAAAGTTTGTAAAGTAACATTTGTTTTAATGTACTACTTAGTTCCACCGATTTACCTATTTTAAACGACCCTGAGAGATTAATAAGAGAACTCACAAAATCATTCAATTTGAATAATGCTAAGTAAATTGACAATGCATTTAAATCAAAGTATCTCATAAATAAAGACGAGTTCAACAGAGTTGGCTCGACAAAGTGAAGCTTTATTGTTGCAGATTTAATTACTAATATTTGTTGTTGCAAATTTACTTAATTATTACAGATATAACAAGAGAGTTCTACAGAATGGCACCTAACAACGTGGAACTAGGTAGTACAAATATTAAATTTTGTAAAATAAATTAAAATCTAATATTTGAATCAAAGAATACGTAAATGAAAAAAGGCTAGGCTAGGCTAGACTATATAATAAGAATAATGAATTAAAAATATTTTAATATAGGCCTATCTGATTTAAACTCAAAATTTAAAAGAAAGAATTATATAAAATCATATTTTGTATTTTATTAAAATTTGCAAAAATAACAATGGCAAATATAAACATTGTGGAGGACACGCAAGTGGACTCCGAGGACTCTGATACCTCTCTAAGCGTTATTAGGGAATCAAATTTGAATAAAAATAAAAAAACTGAAAACCATGAACTAGGAATAGACAGGGAAGATACTTTGTCTAGCATTATGGACATGTTAATAAAAATAAATGCTAAACAAGATAAATTTGAAAGCAAGTTTAATGAAATAAATGACAAAAATAATAAGAGACTAGATGCAGTAGAGGCTAAGTTAGATGCTAAATTTGATGAAATTAGCAACAGATTAGACCAAACTGAGGTTAAAATTAATGAAATAAATATTAACCTAGAAACTAAACTTAATGAAATAAATAATGAGCTTAGGAGAGATGTAAATGAAAGAATAGATAAGTTTGAAGATAAACTTATAAACAAACTAAAAGAGGTAAGAGTAGATGGTAGCAAAGACAGTAAAGTAGTAAAGAAGGACAATGTAGTAAATGAAATAAATGAAGTTGAAAATAAAGTTAGTGAGATAAAGGAGGTTAATGTTGTGAATGAAGTAGAGAACAAAGATAGGCAAGAACCTATCAAAGTAAATAATGATAAGGACAGCCTATTGTCCAATAAAATAGAGTTGCTGTTAGGAGTAAATAATGACATAAATACCAAACTGGAGCAGATTGAGGTTAAGTTAGGAGGATCAGGTAGTAAGATGAAAGCAATGAATAATAATAAAATGAACTTAAATGATGAGGAAACTAATGTGAGGTTAGATTTGCTGGTAAACATAACCAATAAAATAAATGCTAAACTTAATGAAATAAATGTAAGGTTAGATGAAAAAAGGGTTGAGATAAAAGAAGTAAATAATGATGTAATAGGTCTGGACAATGAATCTAATATGAAAGCTAATAAACACATAAAAGAAGTTGATGATAGGATAGGGAGTACTAAAGACAACTTTGTCAATAAAACCAAGAAAGTAAATGTAGACTTTGTTGAGTACGAGCTAGATGAACACTTAAAAGCAAATACAACACTAACTGAGATAGGTTATGAAATAAATAATAAAATGAGTAGGCCTAAAATAAATGATGAAATAGAACACCAGATAGGGCATCTAAACACAGTGTTAGATAATAAAGTGGAACAAATAAACAAAACCCTAGCACTTGGTAACTTTAATTTTGAAAGTGTAGTAGATGACTTCAAATGTCAAGAAAATAAAAAACTAAAAACAATCAGTAGTAGGTTAGAAGAATTGAATGAGTTCTTCAAGTTTGAAATGGAGATCATAAATAAATACTGGGGCATTCATAAGCATAAAGAAGTTGAAAATAATATGATGGGGGGTGAAAACTTTGATGTAGACATGGAGGACTTTGTAAACTATGTGATGAGATACTATAATATTTCATGCTTCTCAAACTTTAAGTATAAAAAGAAAAAAGTTAAACCAGTGTTCTCGGATAACTACATTTGCTCAGAAAACTAAACTATAAACTCAGCTGTTCACTAAAAAATACTTAGAAATAATAATAAATAAACAGCAATTGAAACAATATAACTTTAATGATAGGGGGGTTGTATAAAAATAAATAAAGAAAATGTAGAGATGATATTTAAATAAAAGAATGTTTAAAAAGGTCATTTAATAATAAACAAATAATAGGCCTAGTTGAAGAATTGTAATATTGACAATAAGGTGAATTTGTGATTAAATAGGAGATTTAAATATAACATTGAAATAAAATGACATTCAGGTGAGACTAAGATGATGAATAAATATCTTTAATGGTAAGAATGACTGTTAAAAGAAAAGTACCTACAAATGTTACAATAATAAATATATGGTAGGCCTAATTAAAAATTTGTGAAAAATAATAATAACCAGAGAATTGTTATTAAATATGAAAGATATTAAATGATTTAAAGGTAACTTTGATAATAATAGGTGTTAAATGAATATAACACTAATAATAAAATGATTTTTAGGTGAGAACGAGATAGTTTGAGGAGATGTTTTATAGTAGCTTGTTTCATAACCCATGAATATTTATATTGAATATTTTAAAATAATAACATGATAAATGTGTAAAACTAAAAAGAAGTATGGAGATTTACTAAAATATATTGTTGCCATAACCCATGTATACATAAATAAAATATGAACCAAATAATAATGCAATGACTAGGTTCACATAAAATGAAATAGGTAAGATAGGCCTATCTTGTAAAACTTTGTAGGATAACTGGTTAATACTAAACAATGTTCTAATGACTTGTCAATGTGTATGCTAAAAATGATTTAAATGATAATATGATATGACTCAAAGAAATGTTAGAACATGATGAAGCAAATAAAGTATAATGTAATACTTTGCTTTTGTAACTCTTGTATGTTGATATTGAATATAATCCAAATAAACACATTGTGTATACTTTGCTAAAATAATGAAAGGAGAATTTCTTTACAATGCTGCGTTATTGTAACTTGTGTATGCTTATATTGAAATGACTAAATGAATATAAAACAAATGATAATAGGAGATTGATGTGATACCAAGCTGAGTTAGGGAGATTCTTTAAACTACCCTGTTAATATAACTTGTTTATGTCCATATTTTGAATACAACATTGGTAGAATGTGCCATGTATGTTAGACTGAAATGCATCAAGCTTTTTAAAACACTTTGTATTTACAAATTGTTTTGTTTATAATGAAAACTACTCAGACAACAAGATGATATGATTCAAGGATGTGTTTAACTAATATGATTGAAGGAGAGGTTGAGAAGTATTTTATTATAATAACTTATTTGTGTCTATATTGGAAATAATCAGATGAATGTAATTCTGATACTGAATATGATGATTAATGTGAAACTAGATGAATTTAGGAGAGAATAGGATGACAGATAATTCTTACAATTTGTGTATGTTAATATTGATTTAACTCACTAGTGTACATTGTATGTATTTTGACAACTTATATGATTTTATTCATTTTAAAGAACTTCATGAAGGGAGAATAGCCAGTGGTTAATAGCAGTACAATTCGATCATAATTTCAACTAGTCACTTTCTAAATTCAAAATTATTTAACGCCAAGTATTCTGTTAACCACACAATGGCACAGTATATCAGTTTCAGGTGTTGGTTAACCTTGACAATAGCGTCTAAAAACTAAAAGCTTACAGTGATCTGTAGCATGGCAAGTCCCCATTTACCAAAGTCATGTTGCAGACACCAATAAATTAGTAATTTTGAAATATAATATTGTAAAGGTAGATTGAGACATTGTAGATGTGTCATGATAAATTTGTTAGTAAACTGTTGTACTGACATTGGTGTAGACAATGAGTGATAGAAATCACAATTTAATATGATTATAATGTAATGACAATGTTTGATTGTAATATATTGCAAATAAAATTTATTTTGTCATTGATGCAAATAATAAATAATGGAATTTAAAAGGTTTAACATGAGTAAAATATAATTGAAAATATGAGTAATTAATTTTATATCAATAATGAACAACCAATAATGAGTTATTTAAAAATTTTCAAAATTAATAATGATAACTAACTTTGCATATGTCAGCTCGAAATATGTCAAAGCAACATTAGTAAATGTATGAATAATTAAAGTATTGTACACAAGTAATATGTGTGTATGCACAAGTAAGAATAGACAATATGAAAAATGATTAAATATGAGTATGTTTAAATATTTGTAAACAATTTTTTACTTCATTTAATTGCTGATGCAATTAAAAACAGGCTATTGCTGTAATTAACAGCCTGTAATGGAATTGAGTTATATGTATTATTTAATACAAAAGGTAATCAATGTGAAATGACAATCAGGTAAAATGATTGTGAACAAGAACCAGTGACAACTAGAACATGTTGTGAAACATGGACACGAATGGACATGAGTGCCAGTGGTGTCGCAGAGGGGGGTCGGAGGACAACGGCGTACCATGCAGAGACCCATGACGCGGTGGAGCTGTCGACCCAGGAACACACAAGGTGGTGATGATTCAGCCCATTGACACGGCTCTACAACACTCCCATACACTAGGACAACGACACATGCTCGAGAACAACAACTAGTGCATCAACCAGTTGGACATAAGACAATCTTTGTTTTGCTGTTTATAGTCTCTCGAGACCCATAGACTTGTGAATCAGATATTCACTGAACTTAATTGTAGTGTTCGAACATTTGAAACTTAAAATGAACATGAGTGCGAACCAATATAAAACTTTTATGTGGACCGTTTCCAGTTTTATAAAAGTGAGTGACTGTTTTTAAGCTTTTGTCATAATAAGCAATAACTTCTGAAGAAAACCAATACTCTACAAGAACACTTACAATGTTCCAGAACCCTGGCCCATACTTGAACACTATGGTGTTGTAAATGAACTGTCCCAAAGTACGCGCAGTGACATCAGACCCACTGGCGCAGTGACATCAGACCCACTGGCGTAACAACAACTTGGCAATATGTTCCAAAATAATAAATAAAAAATAAAATATTATGCAAATGTGTATGAAAAGGTAATAGTAATTAATAGATAATATGTAACAACTAAATAACAAAATAAAAGTATAAATGATTTATAAATGATGAAATTTTAACAATAAAAAAATGACAACTGTATTTATTGATAAAATTTTTATAATATTCAACAAATGTGTAGGAATAGATATTAATTCAAATAATAATGTAACTTCCTTGAAATAATTAAAATGTTTTTTATGATGAGCTAATAAATAATAATAATAACTTGCATCAATGACAAAGAATTATGTAATGTATCTGTTGATTAGTAAACAATGTATAATACAAACTATTCTTGTATTAACATAGGATTTGATAACTTATTGTTGTTAATCAATACTTGTATATAATTTGATGATATGTGTACTATGTATTTCTTATACACAAGGTATCGTTTTGTTTGATAACTTTGATCCAGGACTAGTGAATTCCATTCCAAGTAGACAGTAGGTATGATATGATGACTTATTGAGTTAAACTACAATGATGTATTAATACAAGAATGTATTAAGTGATTTAATAATTAATTAATAATTATGAATGTACTTGAAAATTATTCGTAATTGATAACTGACTTGAAAATGTAAAAACTTGTTAATGTGTAATGAATGAAAATTCATTTACAAATGTAAAGATTTGTTTAAGATGTGATGATTTATTGGAGAATGTTAAAGATTGTATAATGGTTTGAGAATATATTTGAAAATTTGATGATTGTTTAAGGACGGAGAATTTACTTGTAAAAAAAAAAAAAAAATAAAAGATGGATTAAGGATTGAAATAGGGTATAGTAATCAAAAAAAAGGGTAAATGGATTGATAATAAGTTACGGAATTTAAAAACGGATAAAGGAATGAAACAGGATTTTAGCATTGAAAGAAGGGTTAATGGAATGAAAAAAGAATAGGAACTTAAAAATGGGAAATGGATCGATAACAGGTTACAGCATTAAAAGAAGGGTTTAAGGGGTTGATTATGGATATCAGTAATTAAAGATGGTTAATGGGATGAAACATGATTTTAGAGTTCAAAGATGGTTTAAAGGGTTGATAACGGGATTAAGTATCTAAAAGATGGTTTAATGGTTTGATTATGGATATTTCCATTTAAAGACGGATTAAAGGATTGATGTCGAAGTTGAGAATTTAAAAATGGTTAAAAGAGTTGAGAATTTATTTGAAATATATGACAGGGTATTGAAGAAATGACTGATAAATTAATATAGGAGGTTGATGAAATACTTAAAATAAATAAATGATGATTCATTTATAAATTAATGAACTATATAACATGTTATTGTGATGAATAGTCATATGATTTTAATGATGATGTTGAGATATGATAACTGTAAGTAAGTGAATGATTAATTAATTTTGAAATGTAACCTAGTAATTGATGACTTATATTTTATTGATTTTGATATATGACTTATGTACTTTGATGGGTGATTTCATATTGTGGAATGAGTCATTGATTTTAAATAAGAACTTGTATAATTGCTGATGATGTATTGATCTTAGACTTATAATTTTTGAATTTGTACTAGCAAATGAGATAATTTGTCAATGAATACTAATCATTTAATGATTAAAAAGAAATCATAATTTAATGATTAATTAATTCTGATAAATACTTGTATAGAACTTAAAAATGTATTAATTGTTGATGTATGAATTTCAATATGTAATGTATAAATTTTGTTTAACAATTTTTGATCCAAGAGTGATGATTTTTTTTATTGACAACTTGTAATAATTAAAAATATATTAACTTTTATGAACAATTATGTACAATGAAATGAGTTGTTAAACTTTTGATTTATAAATTATAGAATTGTTAATTAACAATTTTGATTTATTGGATTATTGTTTGATGAATGTAACTTTTGAATTATTGATTTTTATTGATAACTGTGTAGGATGTGATGAATTTTTTGAATTTTTTAATCATGAATGACTAATTTGTAATTAATAATTTTATGATTTATTGAATTGTAATTAATTGAATGATATTAATGATTTAAGGGACTTATTTTGATAAAAATATGGATTCTTAATTATTAATAAGGAAATAATGATGTATTGCAATAGAATATGTAATCTGATATTGAATTATAGAATAGTTAATAGACTTAATTTACTAGATATAATAAATATTGTAAAAATGAAACTTATCTGAGGAACAACCGACAATTTGGTGAATCGTATTTAAAATCAAGATTTTTTGACTCGCGTTACTCACACATCGCAAAAAATCGGGGGGTACTGTAACAGGTCCACCAAATTGATAGGCAAATTAATTAATTTAGATAAATAATAAATTATTATATAGAAGAAAAGGAATTTATTTAATTAAAATAGATGGAGAAGTTTCAAATCATATTAGAGAATTGTCGTGTGGAAAATAACCGTGGGACAGATGAGGCCCCAGCAATAAATCACAGTAAACAAGACTCTTTGTTCGAAACAGGATGGGTGGGTTCATTCCAAGAATTATCAAAACATGTGGGAACATCTAAACAGTCAGCAAAATTATGACGTAGCTGCGTGAGACAAGCATCGACATGTCGGTTGGTTATTTTCCATTAAACCCCACCATGTCACAAGTGACTGATGCGCAGTAAAAGAACTCAGATGATGAGTTTTGACAAGAACCAATCAGAACGGGACAGATGATTCCAAATTTGCCCGTAGGCCGCAGCAGCTGTCAAAACAGCTACATCGTGATATACCCAGAAGGGTCATAGTCGCGTACCCAAAGGAAAAAAGGCGGGAATCCGATTTCAACGGTTGAAGAGTGTTCCTTTCCCCAGTTTGCAAATAGTTGGAGATCGACGAGGATCGTCTTCCACAGACATCACCGGCATCGGGCTAAGTTTCCGGGAAAATGTGGTGAAACACTTGTGCGTTTTAAATATACTAACTAAAAGTTGTCGCTATGAATTAAGGTTTATGTTACATTAAATTTCCGTTTCGTTGAGTAAACGTAGGACATGAGACGGATCCATCATCACCCATAGTGATATAATCAGATAAGTTGTTAGAATAAATTATTGATTAGAAAAAAGTTAATTATGATTTTGTAAATCAAACTTAAATGACTCATTTGACTTAAAAGAAAATATCTAGTTTTAGATAATACAATTTTCAATCCTATTTTATTGTACTGCAAATACTAATAGAGTAACGTAATGATTTTGAATAATGTAAAATAAATTAAAGTTTGTAAAGTAACTTTGTTTTAATGTACTACTTAGTTCCACCGATCTACCTATTTTAAACGACCCTGAGAGACTAATAAGAGAACTCACAAAATCATTCAATTTGAATAATGCTAAGTAAATTGACAATGCATTTAAATCAAAGTAACTCATAAATAAAGACGAGTTCAACAGAGTTAGCTCGACAAAGTGAAGCTTTATTGTTGCAGATTTAATTACTAATATTTGTTGTTGCAAATTTACTTAATTATTACAGATATAACAAGAGAGTTCTACATAGTCTCGTTGTAATTTTCTTGCAAGAAAATTCGGTTTGTTGATTTTGTTAAATCTGAATATTGGCTTTGCTCTCGTTCTTCATTTAAGGCTATCATTCCGACTATTGTTTAGTTAATTGTTCTCTATAATTATTGTCCTCAATCCCTTCTCTTTATTATTTACGGTCATGTCTTATATTATTTATACTGTATTTGCGTTCTTTTTCAATTTACAGCATTATGTTTATACATATTGTAGTATGTTACTTGCAGCAGTTTAACGCTGACTTTTTTTTATCAATTGGAGTCTATATTTATCGGTTTTTGTCAGTTTAAAATGTCATATGTTTAGGATGCATGTTTGTGTAATACATTCATTGGACGTGACCTAATAGCTAGTTCCACTCTGTAAAAATTAGTTTAGTAACCTAAGAAAAGAGAATGATATCAATTAGGTAAATTTTTGGGCATTGTTTATATTCTTTAATAGTGTTTGTTATAATTTACACAGACTAAAGTAAATTAGTCTACACAGGTCTTTTAGTCTTAGTTAATAGATTGTTTAATACAACATTCGGTAACTTCATTGAGCAGTTAATGTAAAGTATCAACCGTGCTGTAATGAACATTGACTCCCTCCCTAGGTACGGAGAGCGTACTACAGGTTCACTGCACAGAGCAAGGAATAAAGTAGAGACGTCATAATGCATTCTATCCTTTAGTAGTAGTTGAAGCCGATATTTGCCATCTTGGTGAGATCGACAAGCGTCTACGAGAGTGGGGTCAGACCGTGTTCGGGAGCCTTCTCTTCCAAATCATATCTCCCCGCCAACGACTGGTCCCTTCCCTCCAGGACTGACCCCACACTCCTGGACGCTTGTGTGAGACGGGCACAGCTGATGTAACCTAAAAATGTAACCTACTGTTGAAATAAAACATTTGATAACATTGAAATCAATTATTTTAAACATCACAGTAAACTAAGGCCAATGTTATGTCTCAATAAAACTAAAAATTAATAATAATAGTCAATCAATTGAGTTCATATATTTATCTGTAAAAAGAAATTCCATCCTGCTTGTTTCATTGCTGTTATTGCAACCAGCTGCAGTAGCTCAATTGCGTTTGGAAGGTAGGAAGACTAAGGTCTAGCCACAATACTGCATTATAAGTTTTTAAAATTCAGCTGACACTCAGCTTCCGTCTAGAATTGAGCGACAGTGGAGGGGCCACCATCTTAGTAAGTAAGAGTGCGGCTTCACTTAAATTGGCGTGTGCCTACTCTATTTTATTCTTTGTTCTGTTGTTCTATGCAACTTAAGAATACATTGGTACCGTACGCACATCTTGTGATTAACTTGTGATGTTTATTTTCACTCGCTTGTAATCCTACCGATAACTAATATACTAATTAATAATACTTAAAAAATACTATATTCAGAATTTATGGGGGTATATTTTAATATTAAGCGTTATGTTAAAAGGATGGGGGTGGTAAAATGCGCTCAACACAGCCCCTTTCCATCCGGCCAAGGGTGTGTCAAATGTGTCATTTCCGGTAGTTTGACACCCGATAAAACACATTGCCCCTATCGAACGGGCCGCCCGTCGTTCGACGGTAATAATTAATCAATTAAAACTTCGTTCGGTAGACTGTAGAAGGCCAATGACGACATGGCATAAGTGTTCCCCACTCAACTGCCATAAACGTGTTCTGTCCAGTGATTCTCACTTTACATTTAATATACTCTGATATTATTGTTTTTCTTATACACTTACATAATATGTGTTTGTCGTATTTGGATTTTTTCAAATGTTTGTTTTCTTAATTGGTCGGAAGCGAGTTGGTTAAAGCCCAGCTTCATATGATAAATGTCCTCAGTTCGATGCCAATCAGAGTCATAACAAATTTTGAAAGGGCCGCTAATAACCACCGACTGTTTATTTGTCATTGGGCTTTTAACTAATGACACTTTCTAAGGAATTTCTAATAGAAAATAAGTTTGTTATTATATTGTGCACTGAGTAATTCACTAGGCCACAGCCGTATATGTAGCTTATCTAAGTTACCTCTCGTCCTAAATATTTAGTTAATTCAGATCGTTACAATCTACGGAGTACAGAGTGTCAAAGAATGTCTTGCAATAGAAGTAAGAGGGGTTAATTGTTAAGTATAGTTTTAATAGATCTAACCACATCTCAACTGTTGACAATTGTCTCTTGTCATGAGATGATTCATGACAGCAGATCAGCGAGTCGGCCGGATACAATATAGCTGAGGTTATAGGGCTGTAAACATTTATTACCTAGTTATGGAGCCGGACCAAGTGTCCGTTTTATTGTCTTGCCAGAGACTGTTCTGTAATGGACGTCAAAAATGTAGTGGGAGTTCGCCAAACACGCAAAGTAAATTCGATAAGCCGTCAAGGATGAGGTTTTGTAATATTTCAACTTTCGTATTTCTGTATATTAAATTAATGGAATTTAAATAAGTTTTAACATGTTTACAATGTATTGGAAGTTATAAACTCTTTCGTAGATATTTTACTGAGTAGAATGAAAAATGACGAATAATAGACTTAGCAAAGCGAAAGTCGACAGTGACGACTTCCGACGTAGGGGAAGGCGGGGGGGAGGTACATAAGACCGAATTGACAACATTATTGTTCCGTTATAATTTTTTATTAATTTTTGAGCCAACTAATATTTTATTAATGAGTTTAGATGTTGTGTGGGGGAGATAATGAGTATCAGATTTGTCAATTAGCTTAAAATCAGACCAGCACTACGTGGTTCGGATTCCACGTAAAGCTGTAGGTCCCTTAGTTGCCCTGGCTGTTGGGCTATTAATAAATTGCCCTTTCTTAGGAACAGTTGAACTCAGATAGTAACCAGACTACACTCATCCACACTCATCCTACACTGATATAACCATTCATATTCGCCTTAAAATACCAACAACGTTGTGTCGGCGTCTCATATGCAAGAATGTAAGATGAGTTGTAATTAAAAGAGAAAAATGCTATAAGAAAATGTTTATTAACTTCTGTGTTGTGTTAGTAATTATCCCAAAATTAAGTCTTGGCATAACAGAATTATAGAGTGCTAATGATGAAAGTAAACTGCTGGCATAAGTGACTAATGTGACGGGTAACAGTTAATGATGAGTTGAAGGGTCTGGCTTAGATCGCCACTAAATAACATTACAGGATAGGGCCAGAGTATCTGACTCATGAGATTCATACTTAAACCTCTACTTTTAAACAGTGATCTAAGTTGTAATTTTGTCAACTAGTCAACAAAATCAGACATACACCTCGGGGTTTCCCAACTTGATAATACTTCTTTGGTCAGAACCAAGAAATCGTGGATTCATTGAAAAATGTGAGAGTATCAAGACTGAATAGCTTTGGAGATGGTTCCGGAAACTTGTACGAATTTTTAAAACTGCCTAAGGTCGTCATTTTCCATGTAATCGAATGAAGTCAAATCTTATTCGAACACGAATACTCGTACATCAGCAATACACGTGACGTGGCAGTAGGTATAAATGAGACGGACATCAAGCGACCTGCGTGTTATATTTGGTGCATGTAGGGGTTCCAGCAGCAGAGGGGAATATTTCAACCACTGAGCTGCTTTACTTCACGGGCGTGACCAACTTCCGCCTCCAAGTGTTTAGTTGGAAAAATAACTGTAATGAACTGCACAATACTGATTAATCGCTATTTATTGTTATTTACTATTCATTGTGTTCTTACTGTTATTAATTGTTATTTTAATTCTAAATAATGATTTAATTTATTCGTTTTTAACTTCATTTCTTGTTGTTAATCAAACCAACCAATGGTCACTACTAGTAATGACGTAATGGATGGAGCTTGCTGTTCCTTCCGTCATCGTGGTTGCCATGAACATTTTCAGAGAGTAATTCTCTGTCTCACTTCCACCTCTTAGTGAATTGCACTCGCACCAGTGCGTTCAGTAGGTCTTTCTCTAAGTGGCCTATCTGTAGATAGTAATCGTTACAACATGTCGCATTTATATTCGGAAATATTTCTATCTAAACTACATTTATGTGAACGACAGTCATCATCTGCCTCTTGTTAGTGCGCTATGATGACGTGCCTTAAGTACATCACACAGTCGGTCGTGAAACACGCCAGACCTAGCTGTCTAGACGTGACGGCACTGCCGACATTTGATACCGACAGAGGGCGATCTGGAGAGGTTCTGAGAAGTGCGGGAGTCATGGTCCAGTTGTGGTAGTCACGGATATGACGTCACCGTTGACACAACGGTACTCCAGACCTGGACCAGGGCCAAGGTTGACGATATCTACATACACGTTATACAGTCTTACTGTATGTGCTACTTCTCGACAACCCACATAGTCCACATCTTGCTAAACTCGATTACTTGTCAAATAAGTTTGTCACCAACGGGACCTTGAAAATATAAAGCTGACTACAAATTTTCTATTGGAAATATTCCGCTATTTTTTGAGAGGATTTAAAATATTTACTGTATGTAAAATTTTCCAAAACATAAACTTAAAAACTTTACTTTCTCCTATATTCGTTAGCATAGAAAAGGTTTTGTGATCGTCCAAAAAAATTTAAGGGTCACCTGAACCCAAAAAAGTGTTTTTTTTTTCGAAAAAAATGTTGATGTCTGCCTGTGTGTGCAGTTCACTGCCTCGCTGGAGACCAAACAGATGGATTAATGTTTATGAAATGTGTTATGTAGATGTATTTAGCCAATATATTCAAACGATTTTTTAATTTTTTTAAATTATAGTTTTTTTATTTATATTGGCAACAAACATACAAAAATGGAATTTCCTCAAAAATGACTCTAATGATTTTGATTAAATTTTCAGGAAATATGTAAATTACAATATAAAATATTTTTGTAAAAACCGCATGTCTCTAACTTGAATAAAAAACATATTTGGGAATCAAACTGGTAACTTCAAAATTTTTTATTTTTTATTGTTTAATATGGAGGAAAGTTTGTGCCAATTCTTTGGAACTTGGGTAAACATTGATATTCCCAATCGTATACGAGTTACATATTGCCAATGGTATAGTATAATATAGGTAAACCCACAATTAAGATCATATTTGAGCGATTACTTATATTCTAACAACGGTATGATTGTAACTAAAAGCTGGCAATAGTAACAATGGTATAATAGTCCACTTATAACAGATAGGCCTAGGCCTACCTATATTATATTATTCATTATTCATTTCTAAGACGCTGATCGTAGAGATATGGGCGAGTATGAGGGGTGAGTGAGTGTAGATGAACGAGTGTAGTCATTGTTACCATCTGAGTTCGACTTAGCTCAGAAAGTACTATTTATTAAAAAGCCCAATATCCAGAGCAACTATGGGATCTACAGCTTTACGTAGAATCCGAACCACGTAGTGTTTGTCTGATTTTCAGCTAACTGACAAGTCTGACACTCAGTTCTCTTCCCTACACAACATCCTAACCTTGATTACCGTCCAACATGAACACCCCAGACTTCTGTTATAGTAGTGTCCGAGTCGATGGCAACCATTGACGCTGTGCCGGTATTAAGAGGACCAAGCATGGAACCTATCGCCTACAATCTACCAAACACTGTCCCCAAGTAGTTGGGTTACAACACTGCGTCACCAGTGTGTAACTCGCATACGACTGGTTATATAAATAATTACCCAAGTATAAAAAGTCTTCAAATCGTATTTACTATCCGAAACCACCATATAATATTTGGTATTCCATTAGAAAAAATTAACTTGGCTTCCATATTGTGGTACGGAAGATCCCAATGTTGGTTAAGTTAAATAAACACTGCGTACAGGATATATCAAAATTGTGTGAACAAATTAACATCATGAATAACAAAATCCTAATCGTTTTCGGCCTGTTGTGATTGTTACGTAAAAACTCGTAACTCAAAAGTTCTGCAATATTCAAGATTGTAATTTTGCATAACTATTAGTCTATTTCAGACCTAACACTTTGTAAAAGATGAATAAAATATATTTACTGTTTTGAAAATGGCGGCCGTTTAAGCATTTAGATTGTACACTTCATGAAAACCACGAGAAATACTATAAAATTATCAGATACATTAAGAACAGTGTGAAAATGAACGCTATGAAATACTTGACACCTTAAATGTTATGATAGGTTCAACAATAAGTTGAAATTTTATTTTGATTAACAATGTAATTTTATAATTTGTACAACTAAAACGGAATTTACTGAAGATGGACGAAACACAAATTATTGAAATTGGAAAATAATACTTGGCTAGTTTGGTAGGAAATTAAATTCCAAATAAAATAACCTTATTTATTGATTATTGTATTGGTATGATCCTATGCGATCATTTATAGTAAAATTCATACTAAGATTTTTAAAACCAGGATGGGTTTTAAAAATCTTATTAAATTTACTATACTACATCTAATAAGTTACACAACACAGACACAATTAACAACTAAATAAATTATGTAAAATACACATAAAAACAATTGTTCATGCAGATTATTTCATTACAAAGAGAATTTGGGCTATGTGAAAATCAGAACTCTAATGAGAATGCAAATTTAAATGGCAAGATTGAAAAAATAAAACTGTTAAAGACATTTTAGTAAGTGAAGAGATGTCAGTCAAAGAAAACAATGTAGCAAAAAAATTCTCAAGTAAATTAAGAACTGTACATATGCTGCTTATAAAATAATTGTAATTTTTTGTAACGAAATTAGATACAAATGTAATTACGGGAGTTTCCAAAATAATTATATGCATCAGTTCTTAATTGTTGACACGATATCGTAATTGTTGTTTATATAAAATAAATGTTATATAATGTTTATTTGGCTGTTAGATCATATATACTATTTAACATTGATGTGCCAATTATTGTATGTTTAGTTTTATAAAATCACAAATAATATGTTTAATAAATTTGTAAGTTAATCCGTATATTATGAATGTATGGGTGAAGTAAGGCGCGTATTGACAATAGACAAACGGTGTAGTCACTTGGTGACGTCACAGGTCCAGCGGTCGGCTGATTGAGCCAACGTGACGTTATATATTTTGTAATAATTACTACGTTTATCCTTAAGGATTTCGGGGGAATAAGGTAGGGACTGCTGGCTGTACCATCGTACGACATACTGGAAAAATGACTACTCGACAAACTTTTAGCGCACTATGGGTGCGACCGCTGTTTATTTCTTCTCTGTTGTATCACCATACGTTACACCTTGTCAGTGCCTTTACCCTGTCGTTATACAGGTGCCAGTCGTTGTGTGTCAGCTGCACATATACATATGTGATATGTGTACCGCAACAGGCCAGGACACGTGTGGACAGGACGATATATGTCGACACGCCATGGACACATCAATTCCATTTGACCGACGGGGAGGGGGGGGGGTATTGTCGACGTTAACGTATGACGACGTGCGGACATTGGTCTATATCATGTCCACCAGTGAAAGGGACGCAGATGTGAATACGCAAGGTAATAAATGACAGGGCGCTCGGTTATGGGAGAGAAATAAGTGGGTTGGGGGGGGGGGGTCTGGTGACGGATATTTATTAAACATTACTGTCAATTGATCCTACAGCCGCTATTAACAAAAAAAGATTGACTACAAAACATCGGTAAAATAGATTAATCGATTATTCGATTATTTTAAAAATTGACATTGTCAAATGACGTCTCCAGACGTATTTTTAAACATATATACCGTTTCCTTGATTATTTATATTCATACATCGGCAGTCTTGTTTATATACCAGATACAGAGAGGAGCCTGTTTGTTCATGTACACCGTTACTGTTTAATACTGTTGTTTAAGGAAAGTTCGACCTTGGAGTATAATGTACCAAAAGATCAAATATACTGCCTACTTCCATTTTCGAGAGTAAAAATATTTTTTTAAGTAAAAAATTCCTTTTAAAAACGAAATTTTATTTGGTAAAACCACTTAGATATTCAAATAAAAGTATTTTAACATGTTCCCTCAAGATGCTTCATTCCACTCGTGTACTATTGTTGATTACTCCTATATAAGTATGAAAGATTCATTCTTCAAAAGGTCTGTATTTTTTATTTATTAGCCCAAATTTTAACGTACGATATAAAAAAGTCTACATCCATAATCATTAAAACCCAAAAACTTTTCAGACAAATCGTTATGTGTGATTTTTACAATCTTCATAAGCTTTCGTTAATTAATCTTCAAATAACTGTCAATTGGAATGGTTTGTTAACCATTCTTAAATTCTACAACAAATATATACGAGTAAATCTTTCTGTTAATGATAATTATCTGTTATTACAAATCGAGAGATCATGAAGGTTCAATGTTGGTCGACCAAAACGATTCAGTCTAGGTCTACAAAGTCTGGAATTGTTTAACATATCATACACAGTGGCCTGCACAGTCCAGATTAAGGCTCTTGGATGAAGACTTGCCAAAGAGTTAAAAATCGAACTTTTAAAGCTATTAATAAATTACGCGTATACGCAAAAATGTCTCAATAGTTCGTTTTCAGTTTGGTGTTTTTAGACGAACTGGTTAGTTTCTTTTTATTCTAATATATAACAGCTGAAATAGTTGTTTTCAAATCTAAAAATACAGTCAACGCTACCTGAGATATTGTGTGGAGAAAGACAACCCACAATTGATAAGATAACCATAAACAATAATATTGTAATAAATCAGAAAGAAATAGCTTGCACATTAAAAACTCTCATTTTACAACTGTTTGCCAAAAATTAAATAATCACGCAGTCACAACTACTGCATTAGCCCTGATTCCGACAATTCTCCAGCCGTACGGAATCATCAACATATCCTCCATTTTTCATTAACAAACAATGATGAAACCTTACAAATACTTAAATCTTTGTAACCAAAAAGATCACGTGGATGAGACGAACTCTCTCCAATGTTGATAAAACGATTTGGTCATGTTTTTGTGAAGACCCTCACTCACATTAGGTGTACCTCAGGGCACATTTCTAGGACCTTGCCTATTTTTTATATACTCAAACGATCTTCCCGAAGTTATTAACAATGTTCACGTCGTACGTACGTGGATGACACTTACATTGTTATAAATCATAACAATAAAAAAAATACCTTTTCAAATATCTGGAAAGAAAAGCTGTTGCAGTTAAATAACTGGTTTTCTGTTAATGAATTTGATCTGAATTGTGACAAAACTAAACTTTTCAATTTCTATTAGTATCGTCAGTTGAATTCCTCGGTACTGTAGTTAACGCCAGCCTTACGTGGCGTGAGCATGTTAACCAATTGCTACCTAAACTCAGCTAAGCCTTATTTTCCAATATTTCTCTATCTCTAGTAGTTCACACACCCTAAAGCAGGTTTACTATTCATGTTATCATATGGTGTGATGTTTTGGGGTAACGGATGTAAGTTATGTACAGTTTTTATAATGCAAAACAAGTGTTACGAGTTATGACACGGTCTTCAATTAATGATTTTTTAAAGAAGCTCTATTTTGGAATGTTTATACAATGGAAATAATTACCTCCACATTTCACCAGAAACAAATCTATATTACAATATCCAATTCAAAAATTTCATTTTTCGATAAAAGACCATTTTTACGGTTTCAGCACTATATTTAATCATCTTCATGCAAATATTAGGACAGAGGGGTCTAAGAGATCATTATTTCTTTATTTCTTTACACACTGCTTCTACACACAGTGTTAATGAGTTCCTAACAGCAGCATCAGGATAGAATACTTAGTCATTAAATGATTGATTTGTTTTTTTTTTTTTACCAAAAGATAGTTGTAAGGACATATGTATTTATTTTAAACAGCATATCTTTATTTATCTTCTATTATTCGAATTAGTGATCATCAGGTTAGATTTTAGTACTTTGAATTTTTTTTATTTGTCATTTTTAATCTTGACAAATCTCAATCTTAGCTGTATTTATGTATTCACAAGATGTTATCAATGCTGAAATAAATAAAATAAAATTTTGATAAATAGCGAAATTTATAACATTTGGTAGGCCTATCTGTAGATGCTCCTTGGCACAATACCTTGTGAACCCGTTACGTACGTTGTTAGTGAATTCAGGCCAAGAACCAAATTTGAGGTTGTACTTTACGAACATTACTTATCTGTGTAATTTTTTTACCTGTAACTACATAAATCTCCCAACAGCTCTTTAAGAGTCTGCAGAGGCTTTCGGCCATGTTGGTTTTAATCCCGTAAGAACAATGTTATTTGGGAATCCATATATCTTCGTTATTTATTGACCAAAATTTGTGTATGAGGTATCATTTAAAGCGTTATCATATATCGCATTGGGTTTGCTTTTGATATTTTGAATACGTACGCCTAGTTCGTATTTCCAGTTCGAAAATAACATTGTTCTTAAACAATAACGTTGAAAAAACCAACATGGCCCTCAGCTGCTGCAGACTCTTAATCAATCACCTCTTTCAAAATAAAATTTCTGATAATAATTGACTTATTGCTTAAAGCGGAGAAATCTTGTTCGCATGAAAGTCTCTTTTTTTCAGGAGATCGCACTGAGTAGATAACTAAAGTTAAATTTATTTAAGATTGTTTTTGGATATGATGATCATTTCAGCTATGCTCATTCAATGTACAGAACATATGTCAGGAAGTGAAGGAAGTGTTGCTGCGCGTGACAAATATCTGAAGAGATCAGTTGTAACTCTTTAGTGACAGCGACACACTTTCTCACAGTTTAGTATAATTCATTCCTTGCGGAAACATTTTTATCCTTCCGTAAACAGCGTGTGCCTGGACACAAAGACAGGAGACACGTCTGGGATATTTTTACTCGCTACAAAGTGAGTATTTCTAGAGCGGAGAGAAAGGCGAAACACTGAAGCTGAGCTGTGTCACTGGTTTTCCTCTCAGCAATAATTCCTGACACACCAAAACTTCAGTGTCCATGACGCCATACATGTAATAGGCCCACATATAGTTGCCATGTAAAAGGTTACCTAATCATGTTGCTAGTATAATCGGTGAAATGTTTTCCGGTTTTGTCCAAAAAGGTGTTACAGAAGAATGGATTAATTGTTTGAACTTAAGAGACGATAAGAGGCTGTCGGCCATATTGGTTTTAATCCCATTATAACAATGTTATTTGCGAATCCGTATTTTTTCGTTATTTATTGGTCAAAATTTGTGTATGAGGTGTAATTTTAAATGTTATATTGTTGGGTTTGCTGTTGACATTTTGAATACATTCGACTAGTTTTGAACAATAGGAGAACATAAAAACTTCGGACTAAATATTTTTTATATAAGACAGTATTTTTATATAAAAATAATTAGCAATCGCAAAGATTCAATCATTCTTGATCAGATTCAATATGTTTATTGAATCTGTTTAAAATCCGTTTAAAAATAACTGTTTAGTTTGGATACGCGTGATCGTATGTCTAGTTCGAAAATAACACGATCTTATTTTCGTTAATTTTTCTTATGGGATTAAAACCAACATGGCCGACATATTCTGACAGCCTCTGCAGACTCTAAACTAAATGCATTAAATAATTGTTTATTTTCTGCGTATAACTTTTAATTTACTGTTATTTTACCTTTGTAACATACTAATCATACTCTTTAATTAAATTTCCCCTAAAGTAGAAAGTTTCAAACTCCTCTGAGTAAAAGGTAGTCTATAAAAAATAATTGTTAGCACGGAAAGTAAACATTATTTGTTGTTCTCAAATGTGTTTGATATGTACTGTGTAAATGTTTGTTACGATCACACTAATTTCATAATATGTTGACATATTATTATACTTATATTTAGGTTTTTAATTAAAGGGGGTAGTCTCAAAAGTTTGATTCCATTTTGACCCACCAGAATGTTTTAAAACATCTCCATGAAACTGTTTACTCTCTCCCATATGCGTTGGCATAAAGAAAGTATTGTATCTGTCCAAAAAAACAATTTTTTTTGTCTAAAATCTATTTTAGGGTTCCCTGAACCCAACAAGGGTTTTTGCGAAAAAATGTTCGTGTCTGTCTGTGTATGTGCAGTTCGCTGAAGACCAAACGGACGGATCAATTTTTATGAGATTTGGTATGTAGGTGCATTTAGACAATAAATATCTCTAGATAATTTTTTCATTCTTTTTGAAATTTTAGTTTTTTAAAATTTTTATCAGCAAAAAGAACACAAAATATAATTTTCAAAAACGGCTTTAATGATTTTGATTACATTTTCAGGAAAGATGTAAATTACAACTGAAATTATTTTACTAAAAACCGCATGCCTCTAACTAGTTTTTGAGTTATGGCAAAAAAATTTGGGAATTTTCAGTTTTTACTTTTTAGTGTAAAGATGGGAGAAAGTTTGTGCCAATTCATTGGAACTATTTATTTTAATTTAATTTAAACATGCCCTAATAGTTAATATAAATTGAACGTAAATAGCAATTTCCACTAATTCCTCTCTATTGAACTTAAATAAGTTAACTTTAACTATAGTTTTTACAAGGACTCAACATAACTTTATCAGTTTGCGAAACACCTTAATACACGTCTTAGACGTAAGATTATTTGATCAAATTGTTTACTTCTAATTATAAAAATATAAAAAATTAATTTCTTATTTGGATTTTCCTGGATGCAATTGATGCATGCCGAAAGTTAAAAAAGTGTTTTAATTAAGTTCTGTGATTTATACTGAGTTATATGGTGTGCATAAACAAAACTCCGAATGTGTTGCATAAAAAAAACTCGCCGTGCCAGATTGATACAGGAATCCAGTATGCGTGTAAGGAAGTAATGAGTCGAACATGTATGAGCGTAGTCAAGGATACAATAATTGATTGAACCATTAATAGATAATCCAGTTTTTATGGTGCCCTTTACTTTATTCATAAATTACTTTGCTCCAGTCAAGCGTGTGAAGTAATAAGACGTGTTTTACTGATGACGTCATCTCTGATGACGACACCCGGCAAGAATCTGCCACACATATCATAGGAATGAGGGTAATATTGTGCTGGGGTAAGTGCATTGTTGAACTGATGAATGGCCCAATTAGTCCAATACCCAAGTATTTAAGTATGCAATACGTTAAATATGTGGAATCATTTTACAGCGTTGTCAGTCTATATGTCTAATGTCACCTCCTCCAACAACCATCTCTCACACAATTGTGATAGTCTCCACTTCCTACACGGTTGTTTATAACTCCTGAACCGAATAACAATAGTAATAATAAATTATTCAGTGAGGCGTCAATATGCTGTATCAAAAAAAGTATTACGTTACCCAGGGTGTCCCGTAAGTATCCATCCAAACTTTTGGAGGTAATTCCTTGGATTAAAGCAAACAAAAAATATCATGTGTACAACTTTATCCGTCTGTCAGTATGTATGTGATTTTTACAAAAAAGGTAAATCTCTGAATTTATTGGAAATAAAATCATGAAAATTGGTATAAATGTTCATATTTATAGTATTCATATACCATTTAAAATTAATTGTTGTAAAATAATCCTTTTCAAATTGGCGGCCGTTTTAAATGTTTAAAGCTAAATATCTTAATAAGGTTAAATTTTATTAAAAACCTGTTAGTAACAGAACAGCTGAAGAATTTATTTCTACAATTAATGGTGTAAAAGGTTGGTAAAAGGTGGTATAAAAAGATCAAATGACAATTAACTGAGAAATTGAAACTTTAGTCTAATAACAACGGAATTTTTCGTCGAGAAAATTGTTTTTACTTGATACAAATTTTAATTTTCTTACTTGATTGTCGTTCCAACTTAAAACCTTTTAATGCATTATTTGTAGAAATACATTTATCAACTTTTATTATGTTACTAACAAGATTTTTATACAATTTAAGTTTATTACGATTTTTAGCTTTACAAATTTTAAATGGCCGTTAATTTAAAAAGGATTATTGTAAAAAAATGAAAATTAAATGGTATTAAGTGGTAGGTGAATACTATAAAGATTCATAAAAAAGTTCATGATTTTATTTCAAATAAATTCGTATATATTAACCTTTTTGTAAAAATCACATACATACAGACAGACATACCGACAGACGGATAACGGCGTGAGATAGACGATTTATACACATAACTTTTTTTTTTTAACCCAAGTAATGACCTCCAGAGGTTTGGCTGTATACTTACGGGATACCTTATATATAATTTAAATGAGGAATTAAAAAAGTCTTCTATCTTGTATAAACATTCTTTTAATAACATTTTGCATACTTTTTTAATTGTTATATTTATCGATTTGTAATGTGTTGAGGCAGTTTATTGTATAGTTAAATATTCATAAATTCATATTTTTTGTGTTTTCAATACTTACATTGTTCAGTACAGTGTCCCACAAGACGCCCACAGCACACCTAAACTAAACCCCTGCCATACTTTGGCTTTAATGTTTGACATGCAATTAATCAGCTGTAATCTTGTCACGTTTGGAATTGTTTGCATGGATGTTAGCTACTCTCTTGCTCTTCACTATTGTTCATGATGATTGTTTCTATGACTTTACATCCTCTTACAATTCGTTTTCCTAGTATTGATATAATTCATTGTACAGTACTTGTTACTTGAGAGCCTTTGTTGTTTCCCCCACCAACCACCGTCTCGCCAACGTTCACGTGTGATTGCGAGACACAAACCCCCTGAGGGTTCCTATCTCCACCATTAGTTACCTCGCTGATGAATTAATTGTCTGTACCACCCCTTCCACACTCGAGTGCGTGACTTTGGTATTGATTCCGTCTCTCTGGTTTGTGTTAGTGTTGTGCTTTGGGAAACGTTGTATTCCAAATTCAATTCGTCTCTTCAAAATGTTCATTATAAGCAATTAAACGGATTATATTCTATAAATGAAATGAGTTGATTGGCATAGTTAGTGTTACCGACTCAGCTATCGTTAAAAATCAATTTGGTAAATATGCACTTTCTAGACGCCTCTTAAAATACGATTTATTGTTGAAAAATTGATGAGTTTATAATTCTTGAGGAGGCCTAAATACGTGCAAATTTGTTTTTGCTGGCTAGTCATAGCTCCTATTAACACTGTGCATAAGGGCACAGTAGGTGATTTGCCCTTAACGTAGTTTTTCCGCGATGTCTGGAT